>JASDQU010310049.1:6685-70289 GCA_032191745.1 Picea mariana | reverse complement strand
TTTATTTCTCCTCAACCATGAGTATCCACGTGGCATGCCACATACCAACGAAAACAACATGATGTATACTATCCATCCATGGGTGTTGTATCTGCATGTGCATTTTCCTTCATGTCCAAATACCTTCATCAATCTTGCGGTCCAAAACCCATGACTTGGGTTGACATCAATGACAACAATCAATCTTCCAACATTCCCTCTTACATCTCTATCTATCTAATTGGAATTAAAAGCTACCTACTTTTCATTCATTACAATTAAATGCCTCCATATCCGATAGATGAGAGCAACGCTCAAGATCTATTTTACAATCTTGAAACATAAATGCAAATACGTTCTCCTAACTATTACATTAATGTTCCTTCTTTCAAATTCAAAATGTCTCAAAATATGCGATGGTGCAATTCCAGTTATCCTTTCCTTTGTGCTTGATTTATGGGCTCGCTTGCGATGCTCCTGCATCAATAACCATAGAAATAATCGAGTATATAGGTTATACATTGTGGAATCTAAACGATTCTCCTCCTACCTTTTGATATTTTTTCCAAGGTTATTAACCTTATGATTTTCCTAAGATACAATCCATATAAAATGCATATTCGAGTAAGAGGAGGTGTTAGAGGATAATCATGTATGCTTATATATGATATTAATATTTAATATGTTGATCAAAGAATTATTGCAGAATATATATCTATATATAGATGTGGAAAAGCCACAAATTTATGGTAAAAATGGATATAAAATCTCCCAGACCCTTTAACGAAGTAAAATAATCACACGGATATTTGGACACATGTCAGAGTAATTTTCTAATAAATTTCTCCTATTAAAAATTTAATCAAATTACAGTCAATAGATTATTCGTTGAGAAACAAAAGTTAATACAAGACAATTTTCCAATGTTACGGAATAAAAAAATCTAGATAAGGGATCCGAAAATGCAGCCTGAGTACCTTTTATGAGGAATACAATTTCCTTTCAAAATCATACTGTATGAGTTCAACCTGCAATGGGAAACAAGGAAGAACATTAGTTTAGATATATAGCTATATTGTTTCCTTAAAAAAATATTTGAAAGGAGCAAAATGAGAAAAGAAAATAAATAAACGGCGTTAAAATTACTTATCTCTTCTGCGTTTGAGTTGACAGCTTCTATCATAAGCGAACTACGTCAAATATAGTTTCACAGTAAACTTTCCTATATGTTTATGGATGCAACTGTTTTCCTTGATTTGTTGAAGCACTTGGTCATGGTAACCAAAATTTGGTAGAAGACGTCTACTACGGAGGAAGAGGGAGACCTGGAACAACTGATGGGTTCCCTCACACATTCATGAGATATCGATAATTAGGTTTTAATCCACTTATATTCTAAATAGTAAATTATTATATAAAGGAAAACAAATAAACACAGATAGAGTCCACGTCTAACAAAAAACTGTAATGACAAATAAATAAATGGATTACATAAATACTTTTCCGTTTCTACAGAAATCACGGTAATATATATGAAGTTAAAAATTAAAACTAACAGAGTTCTTTTGAAACAAAAAACCGTCATCAGCTTCTATTTTCATTCACTTACAAATTGCACTAGCCAAGAGAAGAGAACAACCTTAGACTACAATGAATCTTGAGAGAGAGAGAGAAAAGCAGTGGGGGCGGGGGGGTTAGGGAGGCAAGGGGAGAGAGAGAAAGAGAGGGAGTGTGTAATACCCCTAGTTCGAACTCCAATTGTAAATGAAGTTGTAAATGTACATTTAGGTTGGTTAGGCATTGAAACCAATTGTTGGTTTAGTTTTGTGGGCACTTAAGAAAGTGCATGAGTATCGTGCTTTAATGAAATGGTGCATACATTCCATATTGTTGTGTGCACATGAGTAAGTGCACGGGAATTGCCTTGAAGTATATATAGTGCATGGGAATTACCTTGAAGTATATAAACATACATACATACATGCATACATACATATATATATTACCGTGATTTCTGTAGAAAGAGAAAAGTATTTATGTAATCCATTTATTTATTTGTCATTACAGTTTTTTTGTTAGACATAGACTCTATCTTTGTTTATTTGTTTTCCTTTATATAATAATTTACTATTTAGAATATAAGTGGATTAGAACCTAATTATCGGTATCCCATGAATGTGTGAGGGAACCCATCAATTGTTCCAGGTCTCCCTTTTCCTCCGCACTAGACGTCTTCTACCAAATTTTGGTTACCATGACTAAGCACTTCAACAAATCAAGGAAAACGGTTGCATCCATAAACAGATAGGAAAGTTTACAGTGCAACTATATTTGACGTAGTTCGCTTATGATAGAAGTTGTCAATTCAAACACAGGAGAGATAAGTAATTTTAATGCCATTTATTTATTTTATTTTCTCATTTTACTCCTTTCAAATATTTTTTGAAGGAAACAATATAGCTATATATCTAAACTAATGTTCTTCCTTGTTTCCCATTGCAGGTTGAACTCATACAGTATGATTTTGAAAGAAAATTGTGTTCCTCATGAAAGGTACTCAGGTTTAGATATATAGCTATATTGTTTAGATATATAGCTATATTAACTTTTGTTTCTCAACGAATAATCTATTGACTGTAATTTGATTAAATTTTTAATAGGAGAAATTTATGAGAAAATTACTCTGACGTGTGTCCAAATATCCATGTGATTATTTTACTTCGTTAAAGGGTCTGGGAGATTTTATATCCATGTTTACCATAAATTCGTGGGTTGTCCACCTCTATATATAGATATATATTCTGCAATAACTCTTTGCTCCACATATTAAATATTAATATCATATATATAAGCATACATGATTATCCTCTAACACCTCCTCTTACTCGAATATGAATTTTATATGGATTTTATCTTAGGAAAATCATAATGTTAATAACATATACATACATACATATATATATATATATATATATATATATATATATATATAGACACGAACATATATGCATACATAGATATATATGTATATGTATATGTATATGAGGGTGGAGATCCTATGTGGTTATTGGGTTGGTGAGTCTAGATGCAAAAATGCTAGTGCGTCAATCCTTGTAAAATGTAATCACATTCAAATTATTCATAAAATCTCATCACTATGCATAGAACAATCAGATGAAAAGCAACAAGAGGCTAAAATTGATTTAAAAGGAAAAATTGGGGTTTAAGTCTAAGGGAATATTTTATTAATATTTTCTAAAAGTATAATTTGTGGATATTTATTTATCCTAATGTGACATCCTCAAATATTATTATTATTATTTTATTTTAATGTGATTGCTTTGAAAATATATTTTTCTTTGTGGAAATTTGTATTTAAAATTATGAAGGCATGTAATTATTCTTTTTGTGACCGTTAAGCAATAATTTGACTTTCCAATTGTCCTCTTTTGATGGAAAATGTATGAAACATATATTTTAATAAATTAAATGTTGGAAAGATGTTAAAAATAGTTGACTATGATTCCATGAGAGGGGAAAATGTTTGATTAAAATAAGTATTGATTTTTACAAGTGTCAGAAGTTGAGTTCTATCACTAACATCCCCTAAAAATCATGGATTTGTAAAGCTACGAATTTCAAAAGAGGGAAATGGATGGAAAAAGTCCTAGGCAATGAGAAATAAAATATATACAACATATGTGTGAGGCAGGACATTGATTAGTATGTTGTGGAGATGACTATTTATTGTGTGAGCCTAAGTGGTGTTAGGAAAATGATTTTCTTGATTGTATAGAAAGACAATGGATAAGGAGTGAATTTTAGTTTTCTCTTATGGAGTCATGGTCAAGATAGGGGGTGATCATGACAAGTAATATTGCATGTCATGTATCTACAATTGAGTGGAATATGGTTGTTCTCTTTGTTTTCCGGCATAATTGTTACAAATATGTACCTTTATTTGACTTATCTTCACTTCAATTGGATATCAAATTTCTTATAGCTACATAATATGATCTATATAGATGTATCTTATTTTTCATGTAGAGTTTATTGATTTGTATGTAGCTATAGAATTTATATGTATGCTACCTGTATAGATGTATGTGGGTTAAAGAAGTTAAATACTCACTTTATAAATCATACATATCTCAACATGGAATTATATATTCTAGTGATAAATCTTGAGAAAGGGAAATCTTAAGCAATTCAGCATAGTAGTACAAAGTTTTAAATTCTGGAAATTACCGTATACAATAGCATGTTTTCTAGATACTCTACAACCATAGAATATTAGAAAAATTTATGCATTCTATAGGATGAGAGTGAGTCAAGGTTTTTTTGTCATTGTTGTTGTATAAATATGAATACATAAAGTTGAACCTCATAAAACTCTGGTAAACAAGAAGAGATGCAAAATTAAACAATTAGAAGATAAATTATATATCAATGCAAATTATCAGTGTTAAGCTACATAAATGCATTGAAAATGAGATAACCTATTTACTTATTTCAATGGTTCTTCTTTTTATCTTCATCCTATTTGTTAACACATAAAATTGTATTATAATTTGAGATAATTTCCCAAAATACAATTGCTATAAGAGGGTTCCTGTAGTTTTGGACAACTTGACTTCAAGTTAGGTTTTCATGGGTTTTGAGAAGGCGTTTGCAATACTTGATGCTACCATTCTGTAGAAAACATCATAATATTTCCAACCATATCTATTTCAGCCCAAAAATCCTCTGGGAAGGCCTCTAAGGACCCTCTCAAATACGACAATGTGTTTCTGTTGAGTGCACCCTGCACTTCTGCAATTTTTGAGTGGATAACTCAAAACTTGGATTATGAACAAATGAGAAGGTATGTTTAAAAACAAGAGGAGGTTTTTTTTCATCACATACCAAATAACAAAAACCTCTCCCAGTTTTTCAAATTTTTTAATGGTTAGAGAGATATTAGACACAAAAAAGGTGCTACAAAATCACCTATCCAGACACACAAAGGGTGCTACGGAATGTCCAGAACTGTTTTACAGTGGCACTACGGAATTTCCTGTAGTGGTTACTATTACAAATTTTATCATAAAACCAAAACTACGAAGTGGGTTTCTCTAAAAATTTTTGTGGAAGAAGATGCTATCCCTGTTGAATTCCTGACTAAATTTCAATATGATCCAGTATGTAAATCGAGAGAAACAATTAAAACACCAGTGCGCTACGAAATGTGCTCCCAATTCTTTGTTTTGCATAGCTGATTGGATATTCGCCTTGTTGGGAGGTTTCCAGTTGTCAAGGAGGGTTATAATTACTTATCATGGATCAGTTAGATATCAAGGGACATCTTCACCTAAGTCTTAGCTCCATTAAGACGTCATGCAATGAGTTGGAAACAATTCATTAAAGACTTCTAACAATTTCTTGAAAATTAGCAGTTTGTTGGATTTTTGTCTCTTTGATTGTTGGCACCTATCTCCAAGGCTTAAAATCCAATGAAAGAGATGGGTTTCGACCTCCTAAGGATATTTGGATGCTATTTTCTATTTAATGAAATAGAGATCTCTTAGAGAAAGGTTGGATTCATGAGCCAAGAGAGGCTAGAGAGAGTAGGAGGAGAAAGTTTCCCTGTGTGTGTTCATTTGTAAGCCCGGGGGCGAGCATTTTTATCATGTAAATATTCCTGACATTGAAGATTCATGAGATTTGTTATATCAGTTTGTGTTCTCTTTGTTATCTATCTTCATTTCTATCTTTCTTGAATGAATTGTATCTTTTTAGGACCAATGGTTGTATTTGATTTATATATTCTTGAGCACCAAAGGGTTTGTTGTAATTTTATATAACTCATTGTGTTTATTCAAATAGATTTCTATTCCATTTCGCAGTGAGGATACTTTTTTATTGGATGATCTACTTTATGTTAACTTATCATTTCTTCCATATGCCATCTTATAATCGATTTTTCTGATAGGCTTTTCAATTTCCTTCTAACTTCGGGGTGTTTGTGTGACTCCATTTCCCAATGGTGTATCCTATTGATCTGCAGTTTGTTTCCATCTCCCTTTCTTTCTCATCTTGTTGATCCACCCATTCAAACCAAAAAATTATCTTTTACATTCCGATGGGTGCTGAGCTTACACTTTAGCAGTCAAAGTGTGACTTTCAGTGCTAACACTATTATTACACATAAGTATTTTATACCAGATATATTCTTGTTGATTTAATGAGTGTTTTTTTTGGATCACCATAGAAATAATCAAAATAATCAATTATATAGGTTATCCATTGTGGAATCTAAACGATTTTCCTCCTACCTTTTGATAGGTTTTCCAAGGTTATTAAGCTTATGATTTTCCTAAGATACAATACATATAAAATTCATATTCGAGTAAGAGGAGGTGTTATAGGATAATCATGTATGCTTATATATATGATATTAGTATGTAATATGGGGAACACAAAATTATTTCAGAATATATATCTATATATATAAAGGTGGACATGCCACAAATTTATGGTAGACATCGATATAAAATCTCCCAGATCCTTTAAATAAGTAAAATAATCACATGAATATTTGGATACACGTAAGAGTAATTTTCTGATAAACTTCTCCAATTAAGAATTCAATCAAATTAATGTCTATATATTATTCATTGAGAAACAAAAGTTAATACAAGGTAATTTTCCAATGTTCTGGAATAATAAAATATACATAAGGGATCCGAAAATGGAACCCGAGTATGTTTTATGAGGAATACAATTTCCTTTCGAAATCATACTATATGAGTTCAACCTGCAATGGGAAACGAGTAAGATCATTAGTTTAGTTATTTAGCTATACTATTTCCTTTAGAAAATATTTGAAAAGAGCAAAATTATAAAAGAAGATAAAGAAATGGCGTTAAAATTACTTATCTCTTGTGGGTTTGAATCGACAGCTTCTATCATAAGTGAACTCCGTCAAATATAGTTGCACAATAAACTTTCCTATTAGTTTGTGCATGCAACTATTTTCCTTTAGTTGTTGAAGTGCTCGATCATGGTAACCAAACATTTGTAGAATACATCGAGTGTGGAAGAAGAGGGCGACCTGAAACAACTGATGGGTTCCCTCGCACATGGGTTCCCTCGCACATTTATGAGAGACCCATCATTAGCTTTTAATCCACTTAAATTATAAAGAGTAAATTATTATATAAAGGAAAAAAAATAAACAGAGACAGCCTACGTCTAACAAGAAACTGTAATGACAAAGAAATAAATGGCTTACATAAATACTCTTCCATTTCTACAGAAAGCACGGTAATATATAGGAAGTTCAAAATTAAACCCAACATAGTTCTTTTCAAACAAAAGTTCCTCATCAACTTCTATTTTCATTCAGTTACAAATAGCACAGGCCAAGAGAAGAGTACAACCTTAGACTATCATGAATCTTGGACTCCGTAAGTACACTACAGTCTATTGTTTTTTACAATGATTCTTTTACAAAACAGAACTAAAATCTTTCTCCAAAATTTAACGGACGAGAAAATTTCTATGAAAGTAAGCTTCATAGAAGAAGTGGTCACCTACATTATGAGAGTAAATATTACATATCTAACTCTCCTACATCGAAAAATATACATTCTAGTAACCAAACAAATAAAAACGAATTGTAATAGTGAAACCCCAATTTTTTTAAAGACTTAGGTTAAACCATGATAAATTGTGAGGAAGGAAAATGCAGAGAGAAAGATAGAACAGAAATCAGTATATTCAAATGTATTCAAATGTATGAAGAAGAATAGAAGAGATTAAGAGATTACAATGCAATGGGAAATAGTTGAGCTAAATATGCTCAAGCAAGACAAAAATAGAAAGTACAGCTGGCCAGGACAGCTGGCAGTGTATAGTCAGACTATTGATGGTACAATATATTTAACACTCCCTCTTAAACTCAACAGCTACAATCATCAGCACTAATTATGCCTAAGTGTTGTCTCTGAAAATCAAAAACAGATTTTCCTAGTGGCTTTGTAAAAATATCAGC
Source organism: Picea mariana (assembly GCA_032191745.1). NCBI lineage: Eukaryota > Viridiplantae > Streptophyta > Pinopsida > Pinales > Pinaceae > Picea > Picea mariana. The sequence continues at coordinate 62,275 of JASDQU010310049.1, read as the reverse complement.
AAGCTGATCTCGAGAACCACAGAATTTTAGTGCAATGTCACCATTATTGACTAGCTCGCATATGAAATGAAAACGAGTGTCAATGTGTTTGCTTTTCTTGTGAAACACATGATTTTTAGATAAAGCAATTGTTGAAGTATTATCACAGAAAATAGGAGTTGGATCCTTTTCTGTATGTGACATATTTTTTAATATTCTTCTCAGCCACACAGCTTGACAAGAAGCTGAGGTAGCAGCGACATACTCTGCCTCTGCAAAAGATATTGAAATGATTGGCTTCTTCTTTGATGCCCATGAAATCAGGTTCGTGCCCAGTTGAAAAACATGTCCAGATGTGCTTTTCCTTATCTAGGCTACCTGCAAAATCACTGTCTGTATAACCAAAGAGTTGATTACTATCAGATTTAGTGTACCATAAGCCAAAATGTAGTGTTCCTGCTACATATCTCAAGATTCGTTTTGCCATTTTCCAGTGCGAATCTTTGGGTGATTCCATGAATCTGGAAACAAGGCTGGTTGCATAGATAATGTCAGGCCTAGTTGCTGTAAGATACAACAGACTGCCTACTAAACTTTTCTATAAAGTAGAGTCCACTATAAGACCTTCATCATTCTTGCTCAATTTTGTGCCTAAAGGTATGGGAGTTTCTGCTGGATTGCATCCTTCCATGCGAAATCTTTTGATGATGTCTGCTGCATACTTTTGTTGGCAGACAAAAATGGCTTTTGCTGATTGATGAACCTCAATCCCTAAAAGGTATTTCATTATGCCAAGATTTGTCATCTCAAACTCAGATTGCATCGAATGTTTGAAATCTGTTAACTCAAGATTTCCTGTATAGATCATGTCATCAACATATAAACATGCAATTAGAATTTTACTGTGCTGATCAGTTTTGGTGTAAAGAGTTGGCTCATTTTGGCTTCTGCTGAAACCACTTTTAGCCAGTTAAGTGTCAATTCTGCTGTACCAAGCTCTTGGATCTTGCTTTAAACCATACAAGGCTTTCTTCAACTGATATACTTTGGCTAGGTGCTCTTGGACTTCAAATCCAGGTGGTTGATCGACATAAACTTCTTCTTCTAAGAACCCATTCAAGAATGCTGACTTGACATCCATCTGGTATACTTGCCATTTGTGTTGTGCTTCTATGGCCAATAGAGTTCTGAGAGTGTCTAACCTTGCTACTAGAGCAAAATTTTCACCATAATCAGTACCTGGTTGTTGTGAGAATCCTTTGGAAACAAGTCTTGCCTTGTGCTTTTCAATCTGCCCTTTTTCATTGAGTTTAGTTTTGTAAACCCACTTGACACCAATACTCTTCTTGTGAGTTGGCAGATCAAAAAGATCCCATGTCTTGTTCTTCTCAATGGAGTCAATTTCTTGGTTCATGGCTTGAACCCAATGTGGCTCCTTAGCTGCTTCCTTAAAGGATGTAGGTTGACATGACATTAACACAAATAAGTTGTGTTGTTCAAAGTCATCCAACTGCTGATGGATTTCTCTTAAACTTCGAGTTCTCTGATTTTGAGGTTCAGAGAATGATTCTCTACTAGAAGTTGAGTTATCATGTGAGTTATCCGGTTGTCCTTGTACCTACAATCTTGGAAGACTGGTTTGAGGTACTGGCTGTCCTGAGTTTTCTGTGTTCTCAGGACTTGGCAGCAATGGATTTTGACTGTCCATGTGTTGATTTTCTGAATCATTCCATAAATGATTTTCGAGAAATCTTACATCTCTGCTGAGAATTAATTTCTTGGTGACTGGATTGTAAAGCCTGTAAGCTTTAGATGTTTCACTGTAGCCAATGAAAATGCATTTCTCACTTCTGTCATCAAGTTTCTTCCTTAATTCAGAAGGTATTTGAGCATATGTTATGCATCCAAATGTTCTTATATGCGCTACATTGAGCTTTGTTCCACTCCATGCCTCTTGGTAGACTTTCATCTGTAGACTTGTGGTTGGTGATCTATTCAAAAGATAAACTGAGCATGCTACTGCTTCAGCCCAAAAAATATTTGATAGATTTTTCTCTTTGAGAAGTGTTCTTGCCATCTTCATTATGGTTTGATTTTTCCTTTCTGCCACTCCATTCTGTTGTGGAGTATACCTGGCTATTGTTTGCATGATGATGCCTTGTGATTTGCAAAAATTTGCAAATTCTCTGGAGTTGTATTCTCCTCCTCCATCCGACCTGATTGCTTTTATATATTTGCCACTCTGTTTTTCAGCTTCTGCCTTAAATTCTTGGAATTTTGCAAAGGTGTCAGACTTGTGTCTGAGAAAATAGATCCATATTTTTCTGTTGAAATCATCAATAAATGTTAGAAAGTAACAACTACCACCGATAGACTCTGTTTGCATTGGTCCACATAGGTCAGTGTGTACAAGTTCAAGATGTTGTTTGGCTCGATTGGAAGACTGTGGAAAACTAGTTCTCTTATGTTTTCTAAGTATGCAAGACTCACATGGGGAAATTTGCTCTTTAAATATGGGTAGACCTTTGACCATGGAGTTTTTCTGAAGAAGGCTTAGACTCTGAAATGGTAGATGTCCAAATATTGTATGCCAAACCATTGTTTCATTTAGGGTTGATGCACTCTGTGCATATGGTTGACTCAGATCTGCAGTTTTGAGGGTAAGGGGAAACATCCTATTTCGAGTCATACGGATTTCAGTAATCAATTTTCTGCTGGGGTATGTGTCATAAATTTTGCAAGATGTTCCCTCAAAAAGTACTTTATAGCCTTTTTCAATGAGCTATCCTACACTTAACAAGTTATGTTTCAAATCTAGTACATGGTAGACATTGTTTATGTCTTTCTTGACATTCTGTTTAGTAAGAATATGAACAGTTCCTTTTCCTTGAACTTTGACTAAATAATCATTTCCAAGTGTAATACCAGATGATATTGAAGAATCAATGCATGAAAGTAATTCTTTGTTACCTGTCATGTGATTGTTGCATCCACTGTCCAGCAACCAGAGATCTTTAGGTTGTTCTTTAGTCTTGTGGCNCCCTCTGCCTCTTTGAGGCTGGAAATTCTAATGTTGATTTTGTTGTTGTGGTCTTTGGCCTTAGAAATTTTGATTCTGATATTGTTGTCTGTTACCTCCAGTGGAGTGAGGGTTACTGTAAGTGCTCCCTCTTCCTTGGTGACCTCGGCTTCTTCCTCTGCCTCTCCCTCTGTTGAAGGAGAATTGATTTTTGAAAGAATTGGAGATTGACTCATCTGTGAGATGCATTCTAGTCTCATGTGTCACCAGAGAACCAATTAGTTCCTCTATTGTAAAAGTTGACAGATCCTTGGATTCAAGGATTGTTGTTACAACCATTTCAAATTTCTTGGGTAAGCTTCTGAGGATTTTTTCAATAATTCGTTGATCAGTGATGGCTTCGCCAGTCAATCTGATCTAGTTCACGATTCCCATGACTCTGGTCATGAATTGATCCACACTTTCAGACTCTTTCATTCTTAAAGTCTCGAATTGTGTTCTCAAGGTCTGCAGTTTGACTGTTTTGACCCTGTCATTTCCTTGATAGGAAGATTTAAGGATGTCCCAGGCCTGTTTTGAAGTACCAGCGCCTGTGATTTTCGAAAAAATCGAATCATCCACAGAATTTTGAATCCAAAATTTTGCTTTATTCTCTTTGTTTCTCAGTGTTTCCTGAGCAATTCTCTATGGATTTGTCATGGCGGCAAGGGCTGCTGAATCTGGTTCCACATATCCAAGATCCACTGGTTCCCAACACGCTTGTGCTTGCAAGAACGATCTCATCCGAAGAGACCAAAATTCGTAATTCTTTCCCATAAGAATTAGACCCTGAGTTGGTCCTAAATTGCTAGACGACGCCATATTTTTTTTTAAAAATTGCAGAGAAAAAAAAATAGAGGAAAATTTCGTATTTTACCTCCGATCGCGGATTTGTCGATTTGCCGATGGATAAAGGGAGATTATCGGGCTTGAATTGGCCCTTAGTCTCCTTGCAATGTGACCACATGCCTTACTTTTAAAGCGCTACGGGCTTTTCTCGTTTTTTTGCCTTTCAAAATCCCGAAATGCGAAAATCGCCTTTGGATTTTTCAACGGTCCAGATCTTGTTATGATTTGACGGTCTAGATCGTATCGGGATATCGCGAATTGGGACTTCGTGAACCCCGATGTCGAGCTCTTTTGTCTCCGCGATTCCGCGATCTCCGATTTTGTGATGGCGTATTCCTTTCGGGACTTTCCCGATTCCTTTGATTGCTGCCACGCATCCCAGCAGATGGACGGACATGATCTCTCCTCGTGATTTCATGATTGGATATGACCCAGACGTCTCGTCTCCAGGATCTGTGAAACGCCGAATGCCGATGCGCCGATTGACTCTCCTGATCTTGTCCACGTGTCTCCTCAAGATGGACGGCTGCGATCGTTTACGGGGTTTACACCACAAAGAAACCCGATCTCTTGTCCTCAGGATTCACGATTTGCCGAATCCCGATATGCCGATGGCCCTTTCCTTTTCGGGACTTTTCCCGAGTCCTCGGATTTCGCCACGCGTCCCGTTAGGATGGACGGTCTAGATTTAACCTCGGGATATCGCGACTTGCGATGCTCTGTGGACACAACTTCTCTGTCAACTTGAAACCCCGAATGCCAAAACGCCGACGGTTTGCTCGATGTCCGCCACGTGTCTGGTCAAATGGACGGCTGAGACTTTATCGCTATTTCGTGTATCGCGATTTCACGAGTTTCGAAGTCTTGTTGCGACAGTCTTTCAAAACCGCGAACTCCGATATGCCAATTTGACGGCACTTAGATCTGCTGCCACCTGTCCGTTGAGATGAACGACTCACAAGTCCTCTCGAGATTTCGCGATATCACGTATCAGAGTTTTTGGAGTGCAATTGCCTTTGCGTGTCCAAATCCCGATTGCCGACTTGGCGATGGGATAAGATCGATGGCTCACGATCTTTCGCGATCCAACGGTCCAGAATGACTTCGTGATTTCGCGATTCACAAATTTTCACGACAGTGTAAAGACACCTTGAGAGTTAGCGAAATGCTGAGATTTCGCCATGTACCTCTTGATATATGGTCCAGATGATGTCGGGACTTCACAAGTCAAAATTTCTCCTTGGCGCTCTAGAGGACTAAACCTCGTGCACCTTCTTGCTGATCTGACGGTTGTCGGTGCTCAGCGCAAGATCTAATGGTTGAAAAGCTTTTGCCTTTTCCCCGCTCTCCTCGTCCCTTCTGAACTAGTTTCCCGCTTTGGATCTGTTCGCAAGATGAATCTTATGGTCGCAATGGCTGTTCGTTGTGTGTTTGACGCGATCTTTGCCAAATTTGATGGAATTTTCTCTTGTGGAAAAAAAATTTGGTGAATCTTTCAAAAATTTGAAATAATTTCATGAATTTTCTATCCGTTGCTACAATCTTTGATGGATTTGAGGAATTCCTGCAATTATTTAATCTCTCTTCCGTTATGTAGCTCTTCTTCGTCAATCTTTGACGATTCTTGAAAAGTGTGCAAGAATCTTTAATGTTTCTTCTTCTGCGCTCTCTTCTTCCTCGATCTTTCAAGCGTTGTATGCTCTGCTTCCTCCGCAAGCTTCCTACGACGATCTTTAGAATGTAAAATGGTCTGATTCCTCGTGGAAGTTTCCTGGAAGGAGCTTTCGAGAGAATGACAGACGACTCTCCAAGCTTTGTGAAAGAAACTGTGTCGCTTGCTCTCAGGATCCGTGAAGCTCTTCGCTATGAGGATCGAGTTGCTCTCCTGACTATGTGAAGAGGCGTACTGCTGAAGCTTTGATACCATGATAAATTGTGAGGAAGGAAAATGCAGAGAGAAAGATAGAACAGAAATCAGTATATTCAAATGTATGAAGAAGAATAGAAGAGATTAAGAGATTACAATGCAATGGGAAATAGTTGAGCTAAATATGCTCAAGCAAGACAAAAATAGAAAGTATAGCTGGCCAAGACAACTGGCAGTATATAGTCAGAATGTTGAGGGTACAATATATTTAACAAACCATTGAATATTTCCTAGTGGACCCAAAATATGGAAGTTAAACTCGAAGAAATGAAAAGAGTAAATAGCAGTAATCAATCCATTGACTGATAAGGAAATGAGTGTGATAATACAAATGATCCTGGCCCTTTCCAAGGAGAATTAACATATAATGGAAAATTTCCATAAAACATATATAAATTTAACTTTCTTTTTCGTTTAAAAGACTAGACCAAGTTCTTTTTGTGATGGAGAATTATCGTTCCCTAGAAATATTTATGAGAACATAAGTTATCTCCGTAAGATTTACCCATTTTCTCTTTGTTACAGGACACTGGTATTTTTATTTTACTATATTTTTATTTTACTAGATAGAGGAAAACTCTCGATGAAAAATGACAAAGGTAAAGGCTAACAAAATTGATACAGAACCCTCACATTCATTCAGTGTCAAGCCTCCAGCCCTTTTCTCATTTCCTAGACCTCCTTAATACCAATCCATGTGACATTGATGAAATAAAGGGATAGTATTGGTTGATGGATTGGCTAGACAGGCCAATACGTACATGAGTTATGAAACAAAGACACATCCCTTCCCTCGTAAAACTTCGTTGTCGAAGTTGAAAAGGATTGAATTTAATTTTCTCACCAAATCTTGGGTTAGACCAAAGTTACCATTCACTATAGCATATATGTTTTGATATTTATATGAAACTCCGCTTACATTATTTTCTCCTATATACACTTACCCAAAGTCACAAGACTTCAAGGATTAGTAGGTTTGTATTTGTTTGAAAAATGATACAAGGGTGGATCCGTTTTATAATATTAAAGGAAAACCTTATTTTGATATCCAATTCACATGTGGTAGAAGAAATTTAGTGGATTAAAAGAGACAATAATCTGTTATTATAATTAAGTATCTCACCTTTTAAGAACATATCTAATTTAGGTATTGTCAAGGTAAGGATTGACGAAAAACACATCCATATTTTCAACCTAACAAGTTTTTTATATGGAAATTTGGGATTGTTACATGTGGTATCATATGGATAGGTTACAACACTTATTCCTAAGGGAGTCACCATAAAATTATTATGTTAAATGGAAAATCTAACAAACAAAATTTTTACTATTACAAACAGGCTGTATCAAAACTGTTTTGTAATTATGTCACTAAAGAATGGAGAAAAGTACAGACTTGAAAGAAATAATAATCAAAAGCTTCCTAGAAACATAGAACATCACAATGAAGGAATTTCAACAACCCAATTGTTGGAAACTGTAACGGCCTTGGCGTTACGACAACAAGCAATGCATAACGAGTACACATTTTTTTTTCTTTTTTCCTTTTTCTCTTTTCGTTTTAGCGTTAGGAAGGTAATGAAAATGATGCAAACATAGAAACACAACTAGATGACCACATAAAGAAACGACACAAGTAATCATAAACTTCCATGGTGAGAGATAATTATAATATCAACAATCATTCGTTACAGTACATATTTCGTGGCACACAAATTAAATAAGCAACAACCACTCATTAGTGACCTACTAACACGCACAACAAAGAATTCTAAACAATATTCAATACCTCATTCAACCTTAAAATTTTAAGCGTGCAAGAGATAACTGATTTTTAACACCATCATTCAATATAACTAAATAACTAAAAACTAACCTCTAAACTATCATTCAGTGCCTCAAAAATTTCCATGCCCAAGAGGTAATAGATAAAACCATTATGCAGTACATGGAAATTTCGTTGCGCAAGAAGGTTGCCATATAAGACCATCATTAAGACATTATTTCCCACTCGCGCAAGAATCCCACTATCTAACATTATACATTAATAATTTAATGGCACCAAAGGCTGTTAATCCATCATTCATAATAAATTCAAGGCACAATTAAAGTGGTTAAATGATCATCCATTAATATTTCAAGGCGCAAGAATAATTGTTAATCGACATATATTATACTAAAGTTTATTTCGTGCTAGGTATCTAAGGTCTACAACAAGCACCCTATTACATTAAATTAAACCCAAAATACAAATCCCAATATTAAGCAAGGTAAACAACTGCATAAAATCATTCTTAGAGGTTCAACCTAACGCATGGAAAAGAACACGCCAAATGATGTAAAGGAAAAATAAGCATACTTAAGGGGAGACATTGCATGTACCATCCAAAATTTTAGTTAGGAAATTTTGCATCAAGTTAATAGTTATCAATATTCCTTTTTCCTAGCATTCCTAAATGCACAAAAGATTTTTAAATGCACAAATCATATTTAACAATTTACATACTACAATGTATAATTAACCAGGAGATTGATTTAACTTCACGGTTGCCATGACAATATTAATCCTCATCAATGTATCAAGGGGGTCAATGAACCCTGCAATCTGAAAATATTAGTGAGGTACACCCAAGCAGTCTACAAGCCAACTATGATGACATATCATTAGCATTGTTGGATAATAGCTTCATATTTTCCTTAAACATCATTTAAACATCATCTTAATATCCAATTACTTCGAAATTAGCTGACAATATTTATATAAATTCACACTTTAAAATACAAGCATGTTCTTAAATCCTCCTCAACCTTTGTATGTTAAATTCCATCCTTGATTTAATATAGGGTTACCCGAGGCATACCTAAACTGAATAGGGTTACCCGAGGCATACCTAAACTGAATAGGCACCCACATTACACAAAATAAATGCAACTAAGTTATCATGTAACTGAACAATTGTAACAAAAAAAAACGATCTGATACAGAAGAGAGATCCAACTGTAATCATTTTTTAACTAATTTATTCTCTCCATTATATCGTTGCTGAAGATAATCTCTAAATTTAGGAATGCAACAAGATTAAATGAACTGAATAACATGCACTGGTCATAAGAATTAAAAATTTAAATTGTGAATCACTCGGCCACATGGACGAACCTGCGGGGTGTTAAAGTAAAACAAGATCGTGATTAACAATGAGGTTTTACAAGGGCCAGCTAAGGCGTGAGGCAAGGCGGATAAGGGAAACGCGGAAGCAACTCACACTACCAGAAAAGGAGGATGCAACCAAAGATCTCTGACAACATCACGCTCAGTCAATAGTGGAGGATCTGGGTGTCTGTGCATGGAGGAAACCGCCGAGTTCTGGCAGAGGAAAAAAATGTTGAGCCAAGGCCTTTAAGGCTCTGATTACATGCAGGGAAGATATCAGTAGCAGAGCTGTAAGGGCGTTTTTTGGTCAAACGACCATTATCTCTCTCTCTCTGCGCAGACATAAGGAATCCACGGTTTAAGTTGTGTGCGCACAGTTATGCAATGGGAATTCGGCCTTTTACAATAAAACATGAAGGCCACGGGTAAACTTCAGAAAAACTAAACCGAACTGAAGAAGAAAAGCAAAATAATTTTTTTTTGTTCTACCCAACGAAGTTGGTCCGTCATATTGCCTAAACTGTTTTTAAGCCGCTACCTGCTACCGATCTTGAAAGAATACAAATACTAAGAAAACGATAAGGAACAAATTAATAGCCATTACATGAGGTAGGTGAAATTGGAAAATTTAAAAGACTCTCTGCCCGGGTGCAATGCTTGGTGCTTTATGCGTAGGTGTAGAAGGACCCCTACGGGTTGTTCTGTAGCATTAAGGGAGACGATAAATAAAGTTGAAATAGGGAATTAAGGCGGATTGGAAGTCGTGTTGGGAATCAGACCTCCATTCTTGTGAAAAGAGAAGGATAGAGCGAAGGTTGTTGTCTTAAGTTGTATATAAAAATAAAAGAAAAGAAACCCCAAGATCTCAACATATCCACACCCATTCCCATTGCTACCTTTATCTTGTTGTACATAGAGACAAAATAAGGAAACAAAACCCCATGTTGAGGATCCAAGAATGCACAGAGGCAGTTGCCAAACAAATGCTGAGATCAAGAAAATTTCGGAGGCAAAGGCCAACAAGCGAGGAAATACCCTCAAAGTATGAAGCAAAAGGGAACGCAACGCATGGATACTTCAAGTCCGAGGCAAGGGCCAAACAAGTGAAGAAATACAAGGTGTCATTCGCGTGCTGGGCTAAATACAAGCGGAGTGAAGGAAGGAAATAAAAATAAAACGCAGAGATAAAATTCGAAGTAACAAAAGGGTTGCATCAGGTTCTTGGCTCACTAAATGTAAGTGTAAATCAAAAAAAAAAAATTCAAAGGAAAAACGTTGGGATTCATAAAAATTATGGCACAGCCAAGAAAAACGCCAGACCACCACTCACGCACGGCGAGAAAGAAAACCAAGATGCAGCTATACACACAAAATCCAAGGCGCAAGGTCAAGTTAACCCAAGGCACGAAGATTGAGGGAGAACCAAACCGTCAATATCAATACCATCTATCGACATCAGAAGATATTTACCACAATAACATATAATCATCGAATTCAACAAACATATATCTATATACAATTTCTAACTAAATTACAACTGAATATTAAGGTGCACCGTAACCGTAGGCGAATTCTCTGAAGTTGTTGTTGTCCCGCACTTGTGCTCTGTCTAGCTCTAGCTTGCACGCGCACAAACCAGAGTCCACGCGCACAAACCAGAGAAAACTAGCTCCCAGTTCCCCTCGCAAGGTCTTGCTACCACTCATTATTCGAGCTGGGTGTCCCAAATCCCACAAGAAAAATTAGTCAAGAGTAAAATCAGGTAGCATAACCTTATGCATACTAGACATGATCCACTATGCTCCTGTGCCATTTCTTTTATAGAGTTTTCTTAGTGACTTATTGCCAAAACACATTAAATTCATTTTATTAAAAATTAATTAGGAAAATTCTCCCCCATACACTTGTCACACGATCCCTTTGTTGCACTAGAAATTTAACTAATTAATTAATTTAATATGAAAATTTCCCTCACCCACCTAAAAACTTTCATAAAAATGCTCCTTGATGTCTCTTTATTCCCTTACATTCCTTTTAATGACTGGCGCCTTTTTTAAATCTTAGTTGAGTTCGAAATTACAAAGTTCTCTAGACTAGATTCACTTCTATGTTCCACTTCCTTTTGTATTTAAGTTTCCCTTTTTTTGTTTAGTTCTAAATTAGCAAGTTTTGTGCTTAGCCAACAATTAAGCTTTTACATAATTTAATTCTCCAAAAAAAAATTTTCTTTTTAATTTAATTTATCACCCCCTTTCTCCTCATTCCCCCATTTATTACTTGCTTAATTAAATTTTAGTTCTCAAGAACTATTTAAACCTAGGATCTAAATTATTTCGGCTCAACAGAAATTGCTTTTAAGGGAAATTTTATAATTATTAATCTTTACCCATGCAAATATTCATTTTAAAGATGACCAAGTCCTACAGAGACACAATTTTCTAGGTACTAGGTTCATTAACTCACCAGTGTTAAAATCACGACGTGCCCTTCAAGATGCACTACATGCTCCAAGAGTGCCACTCGCCTATATTCATGTTTCATTTACGCGACATTTCCTTCAATACGCACTACATGCTCCAAGGGTGCCACTCGCCTGTATTCATATTTCATTTACGCGACATTTCCTTCAATACGCACTACATGCTCCAAGGGTGCCACTCGCCTTTTGACTGATTTTGGTAGACATCAAACTCCTGGAGTCAATACTCCATCAGGTGAACTTGTGGGAGACTATAGGCCTCTAAGGAATAAGGACCCTGGCTAATTTCCCGCCACTTAGAATCATTGTGAGCGACTGTCATACTCTGCCCTCATGAAATCGTGGATCTCTCGAACTAGGTAATAATTAACTTACAGTTTGAGCCATAGTGGGAGTGCTAGTATGTTGTGGCAGGGATGCTGCCATACCTGTCCCTCAATATCTCTAGTTGTTTTGCATGACCTCTTTGCTCCAAATGTCAGTCTGGTTAGCAAGCTATCATCAACCTGCATCCATCAACGAAACATGTCAGCGATCAAAATCAACTTCATAATATACCATTCATATGTCACATATGCAATATAAAAAAAATCTCAAACCATAACAGTCCACTCCTTGACTCGATCTAGAGTCCAAGGATGTCCATCAATTCCATCGACATACTCAATTGGTCCAGAGTCCTGCACACTTAGGAAAAACCATTCAAATCACCTGTCGATATAAATATAATAAAATCACATATCATCAGACCCACAACATCATCATAATCCATAGTCGAAACAATCAATCATATAATGAACTGGATCAATTTCATGCAAGTGCCCTCAAACAATAAGTCTAATCAAGTGTGCGTAAGAGAGCAATGTTACATACACCCCCTCTTGTTTTAAACTTCATCCCGAAGTTTCACCGTATATAAGTGCCGAAATAAAGTATTTCACAATATCTATATGTCTAGCTATCAAACAAAAATGGAAACTATTGATGCATGTCATATGCGTCCTCCCTGGTCGCCGAGTGTGGACTATAGTTGTCCCACTGGACCATGAATTGATCAGTTTTTTGACACCATAGTTGTTGAATGTGATGGTCCATAATTTAGATTATTTCTGCTGTGAGTGCACCCTCGTCTGATACCTGCAAAGAACTCATGTCAATCACATGTGTAGGAGCACTAACATAATGTCTCAAAATAGATACATGAAAAACATCGTGCATACACCTCAAAGAATCAGGCAAGGCTAGTCGATAGGCCACGAGCCCCTTCCTTTCCATAACCTTTAAAGGTCCCATGAACCTAGGACAGAGTTTAGCACCCCTTCCAAACTTGATTGAACTCTTGTGCAGTTTCACCTGCCAGAAGACTCAATCACCAACTTCATAACTATGGTCGACATGATGCGCATCGAAATAAATCTTATGCCGATCCTACTCTTCCTTGATCCTTTGTCTTATTGTTTTCATTTTATCTTCCATTTCTTGGATTGATTCTAGTCCTACCAGGACCTTATCCTCAAGCCAATCCCAAATAAAAGGTGTTTGACATGGTTTCCCGTAAAGAAACTCGAATGGATCCATCTTAATGGTGCTTTGATAGCTTTTGTTGTATGCAAACTCTACCAGTGGAAAGAACTCTTCCCAACGCTTATGTTGGTCCATCATGTACATATGCAACATATCCTCCAAGATTTGGTTGGTTCAGTTGGTCTTCCCCTCTATGTCTGGGTGATACGCAGTACTACAGTTAGGTTGGGTTCCCAAGGATTCTTGGAAACTAGTCTTAAATCATCTTGTAAACACCGATCCTCGATAGGATGAAACCTCTTAGGCACTCCATGCATCCTCACAATATTTCTAATGAAAACTCTATCTATGTCAGGTTCTTGATACGTCGTATGAACAAGGATAAAATGAGCACTCTTCGCCAAAGTGTTAACTACCACAAAAATTGAGTTGTATCTCCTTTCCTTTAGCGACAGTCCAACAATGAAATCCATCAAAATGACATCCCATTTTGATTCCGGAATAGCATGTGGCTGTAGTAATCCTACGGGATGTCGATGTTCCGCCTTCACTTGTTGACATTCTAGACATCTTGCCACGTAGTTGACTATTTATGCCTTCATTCCTTTCCATAAGAATAAGGGTTTAAGGTCTTCCCTCATCTTCTTGAATCCTAGATGAGCCATGTACACTACTCTATGAGATTATTTTAAGATCAAACTCCTCAACTCGTCATTGGGCGGTACATAAATCTGATTATTATATCTCAATAATCCGTCATTGTCCATAGTAAATCCCTCAAATTTTGGTATCATCATGTTGTTTTGTTTGATAAATTCCTTAACCTTATTATACCAGTCATCGTCGCACTGTAAAGTTAGAATCTTTTCACATAGATTCGTCTTAAGAGAAATGACTGAAAATATGCGTGGTCTCTGACTCAACGCATCAACCACTCTGTTCAATGTCCCTTTTATCTAGGTAATCTTGAAATCATACTCGCTAAGCAATTTCAACCAATGCCTTTGTCATGCATTTAAGTCGCTTTGAGTAAAAATGTGTTGTAAACCATAGTGGTATGTTTTTAGTTATAATTTTCATCCAATAAGGTAGTGTGATCACACTCTCAGGGTATAAACAATGTCTAACAACTCCAAGTACTACGTCACATAGTTCTCCTCATGCCTTCTTAACTTTCTCGAGATGTAAGAGATCACTCGACTGTCTTGCATAAAGAATCTGCCTAATCCTTCATTGGATGCGTTAGTTATTACCAATAAGTCCTCATCCATATCAGGGACCTTTAGTATCACCGTGTTCATCAATATCTCCTTGAGCCTTCGAAATGCTTCTGTGAATTTCTCGGTCCAAACAAACTTCTTGTTCTTCTTCTGCAATTCCGTAATTGGATTTGCTATCTTTGAAAAACCTTCGACGAACCTTCGATAACATCCTGCTAAACAAATGAAGATATGCACTTATGGTACATTTGTTGGTGCATTCCATTCCATAATATCCTTGACCTTCGTTGGATCCATAGCGATACATTCGTCGGAGATGACATCCCCTAAATAATGAATCTTCAATTGATTAAACAAGCATTTTGATAGTTTCCCAAACAATCTGTTCTCTCGTAGACACTGTAGTACCAAGGGAAACTGATCGCCATGCTCCTCCATCATCCAAGAATATATCAAAATATCTTCAATGAACACTTGGATGAACTTGTCCAAGTATTCGTGGAACACCCTGTTCATCAAGATCATAAATACCCACGGGGCATTTGTCAGTCCAAACGGTAAAACAATAAACTAGTAATATCCAAACCTCATCTTAAAGGAAGTATTAGGGATGCCATCCTCCCTTATCCATAACTGGTGATACCCTGATCTCAATTCGATCCTCAAAAACATTGTCATGCCTTTCATCTGATCAAACAAATTGACAATCCTTGGCAACAGATATTGATTCTTGATCGTTTCCTTGTTCAATTGACAATAGTCAATGCAGAGTCTGCACGACCCATCCTTCTTCCATATTAAAATAACAGGCGCACCCCATGGTGACACACTTGGACATGTAAGTCCTAGGTCCAAAAACTCCTTTAGTTTCATTTTCAACTCCTATAACTCAGGGGTCGACATCCAATAAGTCATTCTGCTTATCGGTTCCATTCCTAGTTTTAAGTCGATGGTAAATTCCAATTCCCTCTCAGGTGGAAACCTTGGTAACTCCTCTAGGAAGACATCCGCAAAATCTCATACTACCGGAAGGTTTTTTATGCAGGAGCATCCTTTCCACCTCAGCAACGTGCCAACATTCGAGTGCATCAAAGCGCATTCAAGAAGGGAGAGAGGCACCAACCCTCTCATTTTTCCCTTAAATTTTAAAAATTCATTGTAATTAAATGAAATTAAATGTTGTAAGGATGGAAGAGTGGAGTTGATGGCTTTGTACAGGAAGTAGTTAGAGTCTCCTTTAATGGCTTTGTACAGGAAGGATGGAAGAGTCGAGTTGATGGCTTTGTACAGGAAGTAGTTAGAGTCTCCTTTAATGGCTAGCTATAGGCTAATCCAGATCCAATGCAGACTATATTTTTCATTCAATGTAATCTGCCTCAGTATATAGGTGTTTTGATGGTGATTAGACACCACTAGTGTAGCTTGGAGGGAAAGCACAATGAGCCCCTCTTGTATAAATAATTGTAATGTATTCCTAGCAGAGGCTTCTGAAATTTTATGAAAAAATATTGTAATCCAAGAAGAGAACAGATGAGACTCTGTTGTAGTATGAACTTGCACATATTGTAAATAAACATTCATATTAATACAAAGAGTCGTTTTTCCTTCCTATGATTTTTTTGTGTGTTTATGTTTTTTATGAATGATTATTTGTTTGTTTTTATGAATGTATGTTGTAGATGCATGAGATAGGTTTCATCTGCAAGAGGAAGATATAATTCTCTATCTTTGTGAGTTTGTTGAATTATTTTGGGTTCTTTTAGGCTAAATGAAAGGAGTGCATGGCAGGGTGTTGAGAACTCTGTGAGCCAACACAAGGAATGTACATCTGGATTTCAAGTCGAGTTCAGAGGAGAAAATCTAAGATGGGAACACCAGAATAGTTTATAGACTTAGGAAGAGCCTCAAGGTTACTGAAGACCTTGGAGGAGAAACTCTGCAAAGAAGGCACAAAAGATAGAGTTGTTGAATACTCTGTAGAGTTCCTCCAGGTGGGCATCAAGCAGGTGCAAGTGTGCATGAAAGGATTATGTTTCGAGTCCGAAGAGAATCGTGTCAAGGAGAATACACCACAGAGTTGTTGAATACTCTATAGGATTAACAAGGAATGATTGGAGCAATTTCAAGGCGTGCACAGAGCCAATACTTATCTGAAGTATTGGTGAAGTTCTAGAGAACCAAAGTTGTTGAACACTCTTGGAAAGAGCTCTACAAGTGTGCATTGAACCAACTAAAGGAGTGCCTGATTGAACCTGAAAGAGATTAGGAGTCTGGAGGAATACCTCTCCAAGGAGAGCACTAGGACAAGACTTAGACAAGTGTTGATAAGTTTGAAGATTCAGACAAGTGTAAGGAGTTCATAATATCCGCAAGGTGTGTGTTGAAAGAGTCTATTTTGACTCGGAAGCTCAGAAGAGACAATGCAGAATTCACATGGTGTGAACATTACTCCATGTTTAGAAGATGAAAGGGAGAGCGCAAAGTGTGCTAGGAGGGAACCATAAATTCCTTTGAAGGAAAGCAGAGGGTCAAGACCCCTAGGAGATGAAGAAAGCAAGAAGCTCAAGAGGAGTAATGCAAATTTGCATGCAGAGCACAACTGTGAGGTGGGGACAAATGCCACTTTAGTTGGAAAATCTCAAAGGAGAGATAGAATTTTTAGAAGAGCAGGAGAGACTTAAAGTAGTCGGGTGTGCAGGAGGATCAAAGGATGCAACCTTTGACTATTGAAAATTCTTCCAATTGAGAAGTTTACAGAAGCTCTGGAGGAGGAAAGAAAACTGTTGTTGGATCAACTGAAAGGAAAGATTTTGGACCATTGAATTCCATGTCCATAAACTAGAAGGAGCATGCATAGAGGAGAGCATATCCTAGTCTTTGGATCTGAGCACAAAGAACCAACAAAAGTTGGATCCAGTGCACAAGATTTAAACCTCTTTTTGTGCACTAGAGAACAAACTCGCTAAAGTCCTGAACTCTTGAAGTGGATCAAGATAGTGCATCGTTGAGAGAGACAGGTGGCAAAAGATCTGAGACTCCAGAGGAATCACACTCTGGGAGATCTCAGATGTGCTAGTTGTAGAATCACCAAAGTCCCGAAGCAACGAAGTAAATATGGACCGTTGAATCTAGAAGGAGAAGCACTTCAAAAAAATGTTTGTATGGAGTGAGAAAAAACTCCTGAAGCCTGAAGTACAGAAGTACGAGTGATCTTGGATCTGAGGAGGAAACACATCATCAGATCATCAACTTCAGAGAAAATAAAGGAGGAAGCGGACCGTTGACAAGAATTCGTCCAAAGCTCCGAAGGTAAGAGCTCATCATAGCTGCCAGTTGCTTGGACACATGGCAACAAATATGTCACTTTGATGATAGATCACTTGGGGAAAATGAAGGGTGAAATCGAGAATGTCGGAAGTCTGAAGGTCAAAATCCACAATAGCCGTGGATGAATGAAGGGACACATGGAGCATGGCGATTTACCTTGGAGGAAAGTCACTTCGGAGGAATTGAAGAGTGAAGGCATGAAAAGTCCTGAAGTCCGAAGTGTCAAACTCCATATGAACCGTGCGTTGGAAAAGGATGCATGGCAGAACATCTATCACTTCGAAGTATTGAAAATCCAGAAAAAGAAGAGGAAGGGGGCATTGACTACAAGTCGCCCAAAGTGGAATCAAAGGAAAATCTCAGTCATTGATCAAGATGAACATGTGGCCCTCGATTGATAGCTTCGGGTATGGAGAAATTAAGAAGAAAAAGGTGATGTAACGCTCAAAACTCCAAAGGACGGAGTCCTAAAGAACATCACAACCATTAGTTGTTGGAGAGGCGAGAACCATAGATCTTGTTGGCTAAGTTCGATGGTTCGGGGTTCGGGTAAAAAGGCTTTAGCTATATTTGAAATGAATAAAGACTGAAATTCTGAAGCACCTTAGGGTTTATCCCTAGCTCACAACCCGAGGTCATATGAGGAGAGAGGCCTAGCGGAAGGAGGTAGCGCCCTACAGATTAAAATTGAAAAAAGGGAATATGGGCTTAGCAGGAGCTTGTAGGTTTTCATAGAACCCGATCCTTAGGAGAAAAGGGGCCTGTGTAACTTGATTTGGGTTCCAGTAGGGGGCCCGAAGAGCTAATTCAGCTTAGTCTTTTGATGGATCCTAGACTAGGAGGTTGCGCAACCCCGAGGAGAGAGAAGGGTTCTGCATCAAGTGGTATAAGAGCCTAGGAAAATGCTTTGTCTGATACCATCAAGTGGTATCAAAGCGACATATTTAATTTTTGTAGGTAGAGGAGACAAAGGAGATAGTTTGGTACCATCAAGCAGTATTAAAAGCTAAATTTCATCTGTAGATAGCAAGTGAAGGATGAGACAGGGTGTTGATGCTTTGTCAAGTGATTGTATGCAAGTGTGCATCAATCAATAGACAACTAGATGGGTTGTAGGAGAAGTTGGAGAAGCTTTGACTTGCAGGGTAATCCATAGACTTTCCAAGAGGGAAGACAAAGGTGAAAATGGCTACTGAAGTCCATAAGAGTGGTCGAAGAGAATACCACCATCATAAAAGAAAAGAAGAGATGGACAAAGATTTTGAAGAAATCAAAGAATATCTCAACAAGTTAACGTTGAAGATGCAACAAAAAGCACAAGTACAATGGAGGTATGAATGGCCAATGAAGCATAAAATAAAATGGCATGTCCAAAATTTGTTGGCCAGAAGGAAGCAACAACATTTGAGGAGGTGGCTAAGGGATGTTGAAACCCTCAGTGACATAGAGAAGGTGGTTTACCATTTTTTAAATCGAGAGTAGAAAGAGACTCAATGATGAGGAGGAGAAGAAATCAACAGTTGATCTCATAGACCTCCAAGAGGGAAGAGGAGAAATCTGAGATTGGAAGGTGGGCAAGGGAGAAGATATGAAATTAGAGGTGAGTTTAGATTAGCAAGGGGTTTTGATGGAGGAGGATAAGAGGAGAATTCCGATCATTGGGGGAATTCATATATTCCCGCCAATAAGTCCAACAGAGGTTAGTCTACAAAGTTCAAGTGAATTAAAAGAGAAAGGAGAGCCAGTTGTGACTGTCATAGAGGAGGAGAAGAAGGAGCATACACTGATGTGTGCCCCAGTAGAAAAAGAGGATCATATAGTTTGGGTTCTCATTCAGTGGGATATGGACATGGAGATGTTGGAGGATTGGTTGAATAATCCAGAACCAGAAAATGAGTGTCAGGATGTAGTCATGAAAAAAGAAGGATAATGCCAGCACAATGAGAAACTGGAAGAAGTTAGAGTTGTATCGGCAACAGAGATGACAAAAGCCAAGTTGTCAGAGGAGATGGCTAGACATAAGTACAGTAAGGAGGCTGCAAAATATGAATCTTCAGGGAAGTGGCAAGTCAAGGCCACAAAACAAGAAAACAACAGGGGAGATCAGATTGATATACCCATTGATAAGGAGGGAGTGCAACAAAGAATATTGTCAGGGAGCCAACCAGTAGAGAAGATGGAAGAAGTCATAGAGGATATAAGGAGGTTTATTTTGAGATCAACACAGAAGATCAACAAGGAAAAGTTGAGTAGATGAAATCCTGCAATAGAAGCAGGGAACCAGTAGCAACAATAGCATGTCAGAGGAGCAGGTGGAAAAATCCAAGGGAGAGTTTGGGATCTAGGGGGATTTCAACAATGGAGTAGACGAGCTCATGAGAAGGATATCACGATTTTCCCAATAGTGGAGTATGATATAGGAGCATCCTTTCCACCTTAGCAACACACCAACATTCCATCACATCAAAGCGCATTCAAGAAGGGAGAGAAGCACCATCCCTCTCATTTTGCCCTTAAATTTTAAAAATTCATTGTAATTAAATGCAATTAAATGTTGTAAGGTTGGAAGAGCTGAGTTGATTCCTTTGTACAAGAAATAGTTAGAGTATCCTTTAATGTCTAGTTGTAGGATGATCTAGATCCGATGTGGACTAGATTTTTCATTCAATGTAATCTGCCTTAGTAGATAGGCGTTTTGATGTTGATTAGACACCACTAGTGTATCTTGGAGGGAAAGATCAATGATCCCCTATTGTATAAAGCATCGTAACGTATGCCTAGTAGAGGTTTCTAAAATTTGATAAAAATCATTGTAAGCCAAGGAGGGAAGAGTCGAGACACTGTTGCATTATGTGCTTGCACATATTGTAAACATAAATTCATATTAATACAAAGATCAGTTTTTCCTGCCCATATGTTTTTTGTGTGTTTATGTGTTTTATGAATGATCATCTGTATTTTTTTATGAATGTATGTAGTAGATGCATGTGATATGTTTCATCCGCAGGAGGAATATATAATTCTCTATATTTGTGATTTTGTTGAATGATTATGGGTTCTTTTAGGATAAATGGAAGGAGTGCATGACAGAGTGTTGAGAAATATCTAAGCCAGCGCAGGGGAGTGCACATATGAATTTCAAGTTGAGTTCAAAGGAGAACGTGACAGGTGGTCACACCAGAATATTTTATACACTCAGGAAGAGCCTCAAGGTTACTGAACACCTTGGAGGAGAAACTATGCAGAGAAGGCACATAAGACAAAGTTTTTGAATACTCTATAGAGCTCTTCCAGGTGGGCATTGAGCAGGTGAAATTGTGCACGAAAGGATTTTGTTCCAAGTCAAAAGAGAAGGGTGTCAAGCAAAAGACACCATAGAATTGTTGAATACTCTGTAGGCTCAACAAGGAGTGCTTGGAGTAAGTGCAAGGAGTTCACATAGCCAATACTTATCTAAAGTATTGGTGAAGTTCTGGAGAAACAAAGATTTTGGACACTCTGGGAAAGAGCTTTGCAAGTGTGCATTGAGAGAAGGCAAGGACTGTGCAATTGAACCTGAAAGAGATCAAGAGTACGGAGGAAGACCTATGCAAGGAGGGAACTAGGACAACACTTCGATAAGTGATGAGAAAGTTTGAAGATTCATACAAGTGAAATGAGTGCATAGTTTCTACAGGGTGTGCGTTGACAGAATCTATTTCGACTCAGAATCTCAGGAGAGACAACATGGAATTTGCGTAGTGTGAAAATTACTCCAAGTTCAGAAGGTGAAAGGGAGAGCAAAAAGTGTTCTAGGAGGGCACTGAAAATTTATTTGAAGGAAAGCAGAGGGTTGAGACCCTTAGGATACTAAGAAAGATGGAATCTCAGGAGGAGTAGTGCAAGCTTGCATGCAGAGTGCAAGTGTGGGTCAGGGCGAAATTCCACTTTAGTTGGAAAATATTAAAGGAAAGATAACATTTTTAGAAGAACAGATGGGACTCAAAGTAGTCGGGCTCGCAGGATGATTAAAGGCCACAACCTTTCACTATTGAAAATTCTTCCAATTCAAAAGTTTACAAAAGCTCAGGAGGAGGAGCGACAACTACCATTTGATCAACTACAAGGGAAGATATGGACCGTTGAATTCCAATTCAATATACTAGAAGGAGCACGCAAAAATGAGAGAAGATATCAACTATCATATCTGAACGTAGCATACCAACAGCCATTGGATCCAGGTAAAGTGCAAAAGCATTAAACCTCTTTTTTGTGCATAGGAGAATGGAATCTTCGAAGTCCTCAACTCCTGAAGTGGATCTGAACCATATGTCGTCAAGAGAGATAGGTGGTGGAATATCTGAGACTCTGAGAGATCTCAGAGACTGTGGTTGCATAATCGTCGAAGTCCCAAAGTGTCGAAGTAAATCTGGACCGTTGGATCCAGAAAGGTACGTGGAGGAGATCCACGTACTTCAGAGGAGAAAGACTTTGGAAAAAAGTCTGTTTGGAGTGATAAAAAACTCCAAAAGCCTTAAGTAAAAAAGTCTGTGTGACTGTCGATCTGATGAGGACATGAGTCATTATATCATTCACTTTGGGGAAAAGAAAGGAGGAAGTGGAGTGTTGACCATAGGTCATTCGAAGCTCCAGAGGTAAGAGCCCATCCTAGCTGTTAGTTTCTTCGACACACGGTGCCAAATATGTCACTTTGGTGATAGATCACTTTGGGGAAAATGAAGAATGAAATACTGAAGGTCGGAATTCCCTAAGGCCAAAATCCACAAGAGAGGTGGATGAATGGAGGGACACATGGAGCATGGATATTTACTTACGAGAAAAGTCACTTCGGAGGAATTGAGGAGTGAAGGCACAAAAAGTCTTGAAGGTCGAATCGCCAAACTCCATCTAAAGTGGTCGCTGGAAAAGGACGTGTGGCAAAAGATATATCACTTCATAGGATTGACACTCTAGAAAAATAAGAACAGGGGGGCGTTGACTGCAAGTCACCCTAAATGGAATCAAAGGACAATATCAGTTGTTGATCGACAATGAGCACATAACACTCGATCCATAGCTTCGAGTACATAGCACTTCGAAAGAAAAAGGTCTTGTAACAATCAGAACTCCTAAAGTCCAGAGTCTTGAAGTGGATCACAACCATTGGCTGTTGGAGAAACAAGAACCGTAGATCTTGTAGGGAAAGTTCATCGGTTCATGGTTTGGGTAAAAATTATTCAACTGCAGTTGAATCGGTCAAAGCCCTAAATTTTGAAGTGCCTTAGGGTTTAGTCCTGAGTCACAACCCGAGGTCATATGACGAGAGGGGCCTAGAGAAAGGAGCTAGTGCCCACCAATTTAAAATTGCAAAAATGGAATAGAGGCTCAGTAGGAGCCCGCAGATTTTCATAGAAGTTGCAGCTTAGGAGAAGAGGGAATTGTGTAACTTGATTTGGGTTCCAATAGGGAGCTCGAAGAGCTAATTCAACTCAGTATTTTGAACGATCCTAGACTGGGAGGTCATGCAACCCCAAGGAGAGAGAGGGGGTCTGAATCAAGTGGTATCAGAGCCTAGGAAAAGGTTATGTCAGATACCATCAAGTGGTATCAAAGAGACAGATTTAATTTCAACAGGAAGAGGAGACAAAAGAGATAGTCTGCTACCATCAAGCAGTCTCAAAAGATAAATTTCATATGTAGATAGAAGATGAAGGAGGATAAAGGGTGTTGATGCTCTATGAATTGATTGTATGCAAGTGTGTAGCAGACAATAGACAACTAGGTGGGTTGTAGGAGAAGTTGAAGAAGCTCTAAGTTGCATGGTAATCCACATACTTTCTAGGAGGGAATGCAGAGGTGAAAATGGCTACTGAAGGCCATAAGCATGGTCGAAGAGAAGACCAACAACAGAAAATAAAAGCATATATGTACAAATGGCTCGAATAAATTAGAGCATATATTGATGAGCTAACATTGAATATGAAACAAGAATCAGAAGTACGGTGGAGGTATGAATGGCCAATGAAGTAGAAAATAAAATGGCCTGTCCAAAAGTTCTTGGCCAAAAGGTAGCAATAACAGTTGAGGAGGTGGTTGAGGGAAGTTGAAACCCTCAATGACACAAAGAAAGTGGTTTACATTTTTGAACCCGATAGTGGAGAGAGCCTCAATGATGAGGAGGATACTAGATCGATAATTGATCTCATAGACTTCTAGGAGGGAAAAGGAGAAATCCCATATTTTCAGGTGGGAAATTGAGAAGAGATGAACTAAGAGGTGAGTTCAGATCAGCAAGGGAGGTTGATGGAGAAGGATCATAGGATCATTTTGATCATTGGGGGAATTCATATATTCATACCAATTAGCCTAGCAGAGGCCAGTGCAAAAGGTTCAGGTGTAGTAGAAGAGAAAGAAAAACCAACTATGACTGTCATAGAGGAGGAGGAGAAGGAGAAGACGTTGATGTCTTCTCCAACAAAAAAATAGTAGCATAAAATTGGGTTACTCACTCAGTGGGAGATGGACTTGGAGATGCTAGAGTATTGGTTGAACAATCCAAAGCCAAAGAAGGACTACCAAGATGTAGTCATGCAAAAAGAAGGAGAATGACATCTTGAGGAGTAGTTAGAAGAAGCTGGAGTTGTACCAGCAGTAGAGCTAACATAAGTAAAGATGTTAGAGGAGATGGATAGACATAAGTACAGTAAGGAGGCTATAGAATCTGAATCTTCAGGGAAGTGGCAAGTCAAGGGAACATAAGAAGAAAACAACTGAGGAGATCAGATTGATCTACCCATTGATAAGGAGGGAGTGCAACAAAGAATACTTCCAGGGAGCCATCCGATAAAGTAGTTGGAAGAAGTGATAGAGGTTATAAGGAGGTTGATGTTGATATCAACATAGGAGATCAGTAAGGAAAAGCTGAGAAGAATAAATCACAATAGAATCAGGGAAGAAACAACAACAAAAGCATGGCAGAGGAGTAGGTGGACAACTCGAAGGGAGAGTCTGGGATCTAGAAGGGATTTCAACAATGGAGTAAAGGATATCATGAGAAGGAGATCATGATTTTCCCAGCAATGGAGTATGATGCAGGAGCATCCTTTCTACCTCAACAACGCACCATCATTCCAGCACATCAAAGCACATTCAAGAAGTAAGAGAGGCATCAACCCTCTCATTTTTCCCTTAAATTTTAAAAATTCATTGTAATTAAATGCAATTAAATGTTGTAAGGATAGAAGAGATGAGTTGATTCCTTTGTACATGTAGTATTTAGAGTCACCTTTAATGGATAGTTGTAGGCTGATGTAGATCCGATCCAGACTAGATTTTTCATTGAATCTAATCTGCTTCAGTAGATAGGTGTTTTGAGGGTGATTAGACACCGCTAGTTTACCTTGGAGGGAAATCTCAATGAGCCCCTCTTGTATAAAGAATTGTAATGTGTGCCCAATAGAGGTTGCTGAAAGTTGATGAAAAATCATTGTAAGCCAAGGAGAGAAGATTCGAGATTCTGTTGCAGCCCAAGATTGAACATATTGTACACATACATTCATATTAATACAAAGCGAAGTTTTTCCTGCCTATGAATTTTCTGTATGTTTATCTGTGTTATGAATGATTATTTGTGTGTGTTTATGAATGTATTTTGTAGATGCATGAGATAGGTTTCATCTATAGGAGGAAGATAAACTTCTCTATCTTTGTGAGTTTGTTGAAATATTTTGTGTTCTTTTAGGCTAAATGCAAGGAGTGCATGACAGAGTGATGAGAACTCTCCGATCCAGCACAAGGAGTGCACATATAAATTTCAAGTTGAGTCCAGAGGAGAACGTGCCAGGTGGGCACACCATAATATTTTATAGAATCAGGAAGAGCCTCAAGGTTACTGAACACATTATAAGAGAAACCGTTCAGAGAAGGAAGAGAAGACAAGGTTGTTGAATACTTTGTAGAGTTCTGTCAGGTGGGCATTGAGCAAGTGAAAGTGTGCATGAACGGATTTTGTTTCAAGTCCGAAGAGAAGGGTTTCAAGGATAAGACACCACAGATTTGTTGAATACTCTCAAGGCTTAGCAAGGAGTTCTTGGAGAAAGTGCAAGGAGTGCACATAGGCAATACTTATCTGAAGTATTGGTGAAGTTATGGAGAACCAGAGTTGTTGAAAACTCTTGGAAAGATCTCTACAAGTGTGCATTGAGTGATCACAAGGAGTGCGTGATTGAAATTGAAAGAGATTGAGATTCTAGAGGAATACATATGCAAGGAGTGCACCAGGCCAACACTTCAACAAGTGTTTATAAAGTCTGAATATTCAGACAAGTGCAAGGAGTGCATAGTGTCCGCAAGGTGTGCGTTGACAGAGTCTATTTCTACTCAAAATATTAGAAGAGACAATGTAGAATTTGTGTGGTGTGAACATTACTCCAAGTTCAGAAGTTGAAAGGGAGATCCCAAAGTGTGCCAGGAGGGCACAAAAAAATCCTTTGAAGGAAAGGAGAGGGACGAGACCCTTAGGATACTAAGCAAGATGGAAGCTCAGGAGGAGTAGTCCAAGTTTGCACACAAAGAAGAAGTGTGTGCCGAGGCCAAAGTCCACTTTAGTTGGAAAATATAAAATGAGAGATAGAGTTTTTAGAAGCACAGACGAGACTCAAAGTAGTCGGTCTCGCAGCAGGATCAAAGGCCACAAGCTTTGACTATTGAAAATTCTTCCAACTCAAAAGTTCACAAAAGCTCAAAAGGAGGAGCAAAAACTTTCGTTGGATCAGTTGCAAGGGAAGATCTTGACCGTTGAATTCCACTTACATATACTAGAAGGATCACACAGAGAGGAGAGTAGATCCCATACATCGTATCTTAGGATGACGAAGAAAAAACTGTTGCATCCAGGTAAAGTGCACGAGCTTTAAACCTTTTTTTTGTACACATGAGAACGAACTGACCGAAGTCTCGAAATATCAAAGTGGATCGAGACCACCCATCGTCAAGAGATACAGGTGGTTGAAGATCTGAGACTCCGAAGGAATTGCACTCCGAGAGATATCAGACACGGTGGTTTCATAATCTCCGAAGTCCCAGAGAAGCGAAGTAAATATGGACCGTTGGATATAGAAGGGTATATGGAAGAGATCCACGTACTTTAGAGGAGAAGCACTTCGACGAATTTTTTTTGTGGATTGATAAAAAACTCCCAAATCCCAAAGTAGTGAAGTCTGTGTGACCGTCAATATGAGGAGGACACACGTCATGCGATCATGGACTTCGGGGAAAAGAAAGTAGGAAGTGGAGAATTGACCAGAAGTCATTTGAAGCTCAAGAGGTAATATCCCATCCTAGCCATCTGTTGCTTGGAAATGTGGTGCCAAATCTGTCACTTCGGTGATAAAGCACTTTGGGGAAAATGAAGCTTGAAATCCCAAATTTCAGAAGTCTCAAACGCTGAAATCCACAGGAGCCATGGATGAACGAAGGGAGACGTGGAGTGTGGAGATTTACTTCAAATAAATGTCACTTCATAGGAATTGAGGAGTAAAGGAAGGAAACATCCCAAAGGCCAAAGTGCCGAAATCCATCTGAACTATCCATTGGAAAAGGATGTGTGGAAAAAGATATTTCACATCAGAGGATTGACGCTCTGAAAAAATAAGAGTAAGGGGGTGTTGATTGCAAGTTGCCCGAAGTGGAATCAAAGGACAATCTCAAGCATTGATCGAGAAAATCATGTGGTGCTCAATCTATAGCTTCGGGTACGAAGCACTTTGGAAGAAAAATATGTTGTAATGCTCTGAACTCTTGAAGGCTAGAGTCTCATAGCAGATCACAGTCGTTGTTTATTGAAGAGATGAGAACCATAGATCTTGTTGGGTAATTTCATCGGTTTGGGGTTCGAGTAAAAAGGATTCAGCTGCAGATGAAATGACCAAAGCCCGAAATTCTAAAGCGCCTTAGGGTTTATCCCTAGGTCATAGCCCGAGGTCATATGAGGAGAGGGGCCTAGCGGAAGGAGCTAGCACCCGCGAGTTTAAAATTGCAAAAAGGGAACAAGGACTTACCAAGAGCCCGTGGGTTTTCATAGAACCTGTGCCTTAGGGGAAAAGGGGCTTGTGTAACTTGATTTGGGTTCCAACAGGGGGCCTGAAGAGCTAATTCAACTCAATATTTTGAACGATCCTAGACCGAGAGTTTACGCAACCCCGAGGAGAGAGGGGGGGTCTGCATCATTTTTCCAGTCCTTTCGTCGCGCCCTTTTCGTTTAATAAAAATATCGCATAAATATTTCATTCCTTGTGCTTGCTCTTCCGAATCTATAGGGAAGAGATGAACCTTAGGGAAAATCCCTGGTTCCTACCTACAATCACGCTTCTATGTCCCTCATCATCGACCAAACTCAACCGTTTTGTCTTAGAATTGGGTATCGCCTCATGCAATTCCAACTAGTCTATATCGATCATGACGTCATAAGATCCTAAGATCATGACGTATAGATTGGCCTTCATGACAAAATATCCCAGGTTAAGCCTACAACCCGTAACCTTTCCTCCAACCTTTTGTTTGGCTCCCGAAGCCAATTCTACAAAGCTAAACTTGTCTTGTTCGACTGCCTTTACCTTAATTATTTTTAGCGTTGCACGAGAAATAAATCTCTCTATAGCATATGGATCTATAAAAATACTAAGGGTATGGTCAGCGATGGTACCTAATGTCTCAAGCACAATAGACTATTGTTTGGCCTGGAAGTTATTCACCGCTTCATGAATCTGATGCGCCTTGCCCAAATCTCCTACGATAGTGGGTCCAGATGATCTGGATGCTCTAGTCCTCTTAACTGGGCAGTCATGCTGGTAATGTGGCCCTCCACATGTACAAAAATATTTCTTCGGTCCTGTACTGCTAGTCCCTAAAGTAGAAGATGATGACCCACTGGCGTAGAACCCTAGTCTGTTCTTCTGAAAAAGCCTAAATTGTTGTTGTTAGTTCTGTGGTCCTCTATAAGGAGTGCATTGTTGAGGATTTAGTCATCGTGGTGTAGTTAAAGTGGATCCTCTTGGAGTGCCTCGATACCCTGGTGGATGTCTAACCAATGTTTGATGTTTTTGTGCACTAGATGTCACTGATCTTGTTGGTATCCCCAGAGTCCTTCTCTAACCCATGTTGATGAGCTCCACCTCAGCTATGAGGGACTTCTAGAAAACTTCATGCAAAGTTTGAGGCATCTGAATCCTCACTTTTGAACGAATGATGACATTAAGGATGAACACAAACTTGTTGACCTTAAGCTTATTGATATTCAGGTGGGGAACATACAAAAGTAGCTCCATGAAATGGGCCTCATACTCGAGCACTGTAGGACTACCCTATCGCAAGGTGGTTAACTCATTGAGATGACGCTCAATGAATTCCTCAGACAAATATCTCTCCGAGAACCGCTTCTTGAACATTTCCCATGACACGTCCTCGACGACCATGTTCATTTGTGGAAGGAGCATCTTCCAGAATAGAAGAGCGTTCCCATTCAGTTGGAAGACTTCCATGTGGACCTTCATGTTATAAGTATAGTCATGAAGTGAAAATTACATCGCCATATTCTCCAACCATGCCTCGGCGGCTACACCGTACGTGGCACCAAAGAAATTTGGAAACTTTACCTTCTCAAGTTCTCAGTGAGCACTACTAGTACCAGTGAGGGAGTGCAATGGACCCTTAGGAAGTGTCGACACCCTGGCCTCATCTCTATCCAAACAATTGATAAAGGCCTCTAACATCTTCTGAAAGGACCTCATCAACCCAACCACATCTCCCACAAATATATGTTCATGTCTGACAACTTGTTCTTCTCCTTTGGGGTTAGACCCCTAGGGCGTGGATGCTACCGGAGGCATCATGCTTCCTCCCTTAGCAGCCCATCGTCTTCCTCTGTGACATTCTCTAACCATGATTACCTACACAAATACAAATGAATTTAATTAGCGATAATTTATAAACAAGTTTTGATGCAGAGCAAGGCATAATGTTCCCAAGTCGTGGGTCGAACCCTCTCTGATACCATATGTAATGGACCCGCCGTTACAACAAGAAGTGACGTATAATGAGTACACTTTTTTTTTCTTTTTCTCTCTTCTTATTATCATTAGGAAGGGAATGAAAATAATGCAAACATAGCAACACAACTAGATTACCACATAAGGAAATGACACAAGTAATCGAAAACTGCCATGGTGAGTGAGAATTATAATATCAACAATCATTTGTTATAATATCAACAATCATTCGCAAGAATTAAATAAGAAACAATTGGTCATTAGTGACCTACCAACGCATGCAATAGAGAATTCTAAACAATATAAATACCTCATTCAACCTTAAAATTTCAAGTGCGCAAGAGAAAACTGAGTTTTAAGAATTTCATTCAATATAATTAAATAACTAAAAACTAACCTCTAAATTATCATTCAGTGCCTCGAAAATTTCCTTGCACAAGAGGTAATAGCTAAAACCATTATGTAGTACATTGAAATTTCGTTGCGCAATAAGGTTGCCATCTAAGACGATCATTACGACATTATTTCCCATTGATGCAAGAATCCCACTAAATAACTTCATACATTAATAATTTATTGGCGCCAGTAAAGGATGTTAATCCATCATTCATAATAAATTCAAGGCACAATTAAAGTGGTTAAATGATCATCCATTAATAGTTCAAGGTGCAAGCATAATTGTTAATCGACATATATTATAGTAAAGTTTATTTCGCACCAGGTGTCTAACGTCTACAACAATCACCCCTTTACATTAAATTAAACCCAAAATACAAATATCAGTATTAAGAAAGGTAAACAACTGCATAAAATCATTCTTAGAAGTTCAACCTAACGCATGGAAAAGAACACATCAAATGATGTCAAGGAAAATTTTGCATCAAGTTAATAGTTATCAATATGCCTTTTTCCTAGCATTCCTGAATGCAAAAAATATTTTTAAATGTACAAACCATATTTAACAATTTACATACTACAATGTATAATTAATCAGGAGATTGACTTAACTTCACAGTTTTCATGATAAGATTAATCCCCATTAATGTATCAAGGGGGTCAATGAACCCTGCAATTTGAAAATATTAGTGAGGTACACCCAAGAAGTATACAAGACAACTATGATGACATATCATTAACATTGTTGGATAATAGCTTTGTATTTTCCTTGAACATCATTTAGACATCATCTTAATATCCAATTAATTTGAACTCAACTTACAATATTTATATAAATTCACACATTAAAATATAAACATGGTCTTAAATCCTCCTCAACTTTTGTGTGTTAAATTCCATCCTGATTTAAGATGGGGTTACTGTTAGAAAAACAGGACCGTGGAGAAATAAAATGAAACAAATGCGGAAAAAAAACACAGAAGATACACAATACAAGAGAGACACAGATTTACGTGCTTCACCCAGTGTGGGCTACGTCCACCAGAGAAATTGCCAGGTCCTTCCTTTATTATTATCTAGCAAATGAAGGGATACAACCTATAGGAAAACCCGTTGTAACTTCCTCTTCTTTCTCTCACAGTCTCCTCTTAGAATACAATATTATCCATCAATCATAACCACAATACATTTCCCTCATAAATGAGGGTTGCCTTCTAGGGAAAAAAACCCTAACATAATCTCTATCGCTAGATCTGTGACCTTATAATGAACGGTCCAGATTTACAATGAAATTACAATATACATTTACAAGGCAATTTTTCCTTCGGGGGCTTCGCCCCCGAACCCCCGCTGGGGGCCCGCTTGCCCCCAGACCCCACAGAGGGGGTACCCCCCCCTGCACTCCCCCGCTTGGAAGAGTGTACATACTTCTGGGGTGTAAATACTTCATGGGGTATAAACATGGCTGAAAGTAAAAGACCTCTGAATCAGGAAGATAATCAGGCTCCACAACCAATAGTTACCATAGGCATACCTAAACTGAATAGGAACCCACATTACATGGAAAATATGCAACTGAGTTATCATGTAACTGAATAATTGTGACAAAAAAAAATTGAATTTAGACAGAAAAGAGATCCAAGTGTAATAATTTTTAAACTAATTTATTCTATCCATTATATTACCGCTAAAGATAATCTCTAAATTTAGGAATTCAACAGGATTAACTGAACCTAAATAACATGCACTGGTCATAAGAATTAAAATTGGGAATCCCTTGGCCACATGGACGGACCTACGGGTGGTTAAAGTAAAAAAGGATTGTTATTAACAATGGGGTTTTACAAGGGCCAACTAAGGCATGAGGCAAGGAGGATGAGGGAAACACTAATGAAGATCACACTTCCAAAACAAGAGGATGCAACCAGAGATGTCCGACAACATCATGCTCAGTCAGTAGTGGAAGATTTGGTTATCTGTGCACAAAGTACATCGTCATGTTCTGGTAGAGGAAAAAAATGTTGAGCTAACGCCTTTAAGGCTTTGATTAAAGGAAGGGAAGGTGTCAGTAGTAGAGTTGTAATGGTGATTTTTGGTCAAATGACCATTATCTCTCTCTCTCTCTCTCTCTCTCTCTGTGCAGATGCAGTAAATCCATGGTTCAATCTATGTGCGCACAGTTATGAAATGGGAAGCAAAACTCTTACAACAGGACACAAAGGTTACAGGGGAAAACTTCAGAAAAGATCAACCCAACTGAAGGCGAAAAA
This sequence comes from Picea mariana, assembly GCA_032191745.1. Lineage (NCBI taxonomy): Eukaryota > Viridiplantae > Streptophyta > Pinopsida > Pinales > Pinaceae > Picea > Picea mariana. The sequence continues at coordinate 30,072 of JASDQU010310049.1, read as the reverse complement.
AATAATATATTTTTTTTTTTACCCAACAAAGTTGGTCCGTCATATTTCCGAAACGTTTTTTAAGATGCTACCTACTACCGATATTGCAAGAATACAAAGGTAGAGAAAATGATAAGGAACAAATTAGAATCCATTACATGAGGTAGGTGAAATAGAAAATTTTTAAAGAGTCTCTACTTGGGTGAAATGCTTAGTGCGCTACGCGCAAGTGAAGAAGGACCCCTCTGGGTTGTTCCATAGAAATAAGGGAGGGAGTAAAGAAATTTGAAATGGGGGATTAAGGTGGATTAGAAGTCGTGTTGGGAATCAGACCTCCATTCTTGTAAAAAGAGAAGCATAGAGCGAAGGTTGTGGTCTTAAGCTATATATTAAAATAAAAGAAATGAAACCCCAAGCTCTCTCCATCTCTACACGCATTCCCATTCCTACCTTTATCTTGTTGTACATAGAAACAAAATAAGGAAATGAAAAACCATGCTGAGGATCCAAGAATACGCAGAGGAAGTGGTCAAACAAATGCTGAGATCAAGTGAATTTCTAAGGAAAAGGCCAACAAGTGAGGAAATACACTCGAATTCTGAAGCAAAAGGGAACAAAATGCAAGGATGGTTCAAGTCTGAGGCAAGGGACAAATAGGCGAAGAAATGCAAGGTGACATTCTCTTGTTGGGAGAAATACAAGTGGAGTGAAGGAAGGAAAGAAAAATAAAATGCATAGATAAAATTTGAAGTAACAAGAAGGTTGCACCAACCTGAGTGTAAATCAAAATAAAAACAAATCAAAGGAAAAACGTCGGGCTTCATAAAAATTATGGCGCAACCAAGAAAAACTCTAGACGACCACTCAGGCACAGTGAGAAAGAAAACCAAGATGCAGCTATACACATAAAATAAAAGGTGCAAGGTCAAGTTAACCTAGGGTGTGGAGATAGAAGGGACAACCAAACTGTCAAGATCAATAGCAGCTATCCACATCAAGTGATATTTCCAAAAATAACATATAATCATCGAGTTCAACAAACATATATTTATATACAATTTGTAACTGAATTACAACTGAAAATTAAGGGGTACCGTAACCATAGGTGAATGCTCCAAAGTCGTTGTCCCATGCTTGCGCTGCATATAGCTCGTGCTTGCTAACCACTAAGACCTCACCGGAAACTCCCATCCAATGCTAGGGGTACTCTTCTTCCCCCTGAGCCCCCTGAGCCACAAAGGGGTCACACACACAAACCAGAGAAAAATAGCTCCCATATCACCTCGCAAGGTCGAGCTACCACTCATTATACGAGATGAGTGTCAAAACTCCCACACTAAAAATCAGTCAAGAGTAAAATCCAGAAGCATAACCTTACACATACAAGACATGATCTATTCACCTCCTCTACCATTTATTTTATAGAGTTTTCTTAGTGACTTATTTCCAAAATGCACATTAAATTCATTTTATGAAAAATTAATTAGGAAAATTCTCTGCCATGCACTTGTCACTCGATCCCTTATTTGCAGAAAAAATTTACTTAGTTAATTAATTTAATTTGATAATTTCCCTCACCCACCTAAAATCATTGCTAAAAACACTCCTCAATGTCCCTTTATTCCCTTACATTCCTTTTAATGATTGACGCCTTTCTTAAATCTTAGTTGAGTTCGAAATTAGAAAGTTCTCTAGACTAGATTCCCGTCTATGTTCCACATTCCTTTTGTATTTAAGTTTCCCTTTTTTGGTATAATTTATAAATTAACAAGTTTTGATCTTAGCCAACAATTAAGCTTTTACATAATTTAATTCTTCAAAAAAACATTTCTTTTTAATTTAATTTATCACCCCGCTTTTCTTCATTCCCCCCTTTATTACTTGAGTAATTAAATTTTAGTTCTCAAGATCTATTTAGACCTAGGATTTAAATTCTTTAGGCTTAGGAGAAATTGTTTTTAATGTAAATTTTATAATTATTAATCTTTACTCATGTAATTATTCATTTTAAGGTTGACCAAGTCCTAAGGAGACATATTTTTCTAGGTACTAGGCTCATTAACTCACTAATGTTAAAATTGTGACTTGCCCTTCAAGATGTACTATGTGCTCCAAGGGTGCCACTCGCCTATATTCATGTTTCATCATGCGACGTTCCCTTCAATATGCACTACGTTCTCCAAGGGTGCCACTTGCCTTTTGACTGATTTTGGTAGACGTCAAACCCCTGGAGTCAATACTCTGTCAGGTGACCTTGTGAGAGATTAAGGGCCTCTAAGGAATATGGACCTTCCCTTATTTCTTTCCCCTTAGAATCATCGTGAGTGATTGTCCTATTATGCCATCACGACATTGTGGATATCTCAAACTAGGTAATCATTAACCTACAATTCAAGCCACGACGAGAGTGTTAGTAGGCTATGGCATGGCTACTGCCACACCTCTCCCTCAATATCTATGGTTTTCATGCGTGACCCATTTACTCCAAATGTGAGTGTGGTTAGAAATCTATCGCTAGCTTGCATCCATCAATGAAACATGTTAGTGATCAACATGGAATGAATTAAATTATGGAAATTTAATTCTACAGGATAGAAAAATATTTGGGAATTATTTTTATTTAAATATATTATTCCCAAATATTTTATGAGAATATGGATAAATGGAATTAGATTTGAAAGAGTATAAGTGGCATTTCAAAGAGAATGTGGTAGAGGAAGGAGCTGAAGAGTTAGAGGAATCGGCAATTGGATCATGAAACATTTTTTTTAAAACTGTCATTTGTAATCACTGTACTCAGTTTTAGAAGCTGAAACGTTTCAGTTCAGCTATTGTAATCAGTTTGTAACTAAAGGAACTTAAACTGTATAAGTATTGGAAGTTCTGGATATATTAATGGTTGGAAGAAGTGCAAGGGCACAATTCTAGTTGTTTTGAACTATATTGTAATATTTCTGGAGCTGAATTGAATACATATGCAAAAGATTTTGAAATCTCTATGAAACGATTCTAGTGGTGGTGATATGAGTTTTGTATTATATCATTGAATGTATTCCCTGTGTTCTTTAATTCCATTTACACTCTCTTCTATTTAAATTGGATAGTCAAAGGCCCAAAATTCATCTTATGATGCTCTTGGTTGAAGCAATTTAAACTGTGTAATTTTCTTCCTAACTAATTCAAAATTCATTTCAGTAATTCTCTGATGTAGTTATTTGTTTTCTCCTTCTTCCTACACTCTACTTAAATACAATTTATAAATCAGAGTCATTTCCTCATTTATCCTTTATCCTCTGGAGATTTCTACTGGTCAATCATTAATTTCATTCAATTTCAGAATTTTGACTCCATATCCCTAAGTGTCCCTCCCCTTCCTTGCTAACAACTTTATAAAAACCCTCACAACAAACTAAATCTAGCCATTGATAGTACATATCTAAGCTGAGCAAGATAGTACCCATCTCTAAAGCTGGTTGGAATAGTTACCTCTGTCGATTGTCTATCAGCCTGAAAAAATTACAGAGTGCTAACATTCTGGCGTCTTTGTCGGGGATCGAAGGTGAAGTATTCTTTGGGAGAAATGATAAAGTTCATATATGTGTACTAATGGTGAAGAGTATTCAGACACATAAAGGATGTACATCATTCACCTGGAGACTCAATTTTCAAGAATCTAGAATTCAAAATTTGTATGGTGACTCCACTATCCAAAGACTCAGTAGCCTAAAGATTTTGTTGATGAATCCACTTCTTCAAGATGGATTACAGATCTGCAAGGTGTGCTCCAATGAATTTCTCTCATATTCCTGGCTTTCCAAATTGTATTCCTCACATAGATTGGAAAAAATATTTTCCTAAATTCGAAGATGGGAAAGGAAATGATGTTGCCTTGCACTTGATTAGATTTCACATGCACATATGTAAGTTGGGAGTTGAATTTCATGAGGATTGTTTGATGATAATGTTTATGGCTACTCTAGAGGGGAAATCAAGATTATGGTATGAAGGTTTAAAACCAGGCAGCTTATACTCTCTTAAATATTTCCAAATAACATTCTTTAAGCATTATGGAGAATCTAATCCTTCGTTCTTTGTGTTTGAAGATTGTTGTGAATTTTGTGAACATTTCATTAAGCACCTTGAATTTTTTTTTTGTGATGAAGAGTGTATGAATGATGAAATCATAGAATCCTTTTATGAATATTCATCCCAACAAAAAATAGTAGCCCCTCCTATGGTTGAAGATGAAGTTGATCAAGAAATTGTTGCTAAAACTCATTTTCCTTCTCCTGAACTTGATGAAGATATTCAACAACATTTTCAGCAAGAAAACGTGTTTCAAAGTTATCTTTCTTCCCCTGTGAATGATGTGGCTGTTCAAATTGTAAGTGGCCTAGACATGGATGAGTATTTTGAAACTACATCTATGGAGACTTCAAGCAGTGAACAAACAAATGACATATAGTTTCAGAAAAGAAACAAAATAGTGTATGCCACTTTTCAATCAGAAATACAGAAAGATAATGAAGAAGCAGTTGTTTTATTTGATTCCTTTGAAAATCATGGTTTTGAAAATGCATCGACGAGAACTCTAGATTGTGAATCTGCAAATTCATGCTAATTTGCATTAATTTTTCCAAAGCATCTTGTCCTTCCAAACTATTTCACGGTCTAGAGTTCCCATGGATGCATTTTCAAAACCATGATTTTAAAAGGAATCAAATAAAAAAACTCATCATGTAAGGTACCTTTGACACTGGTGTAGATCTAGGTAGTATATTAATAGAGAAATATATTTCTCTCCTTGGAGGTAATTCTCGTATCTCTTCTATGCATACATCTTTAAATCCTTGAAGAAATGAAAATTATTCCAAACTTGGTTTACTTTCTCTTTCCAAAGCATCTTGTCCTTTGAAAATCATGGTTTTGAAAATCCATCCATGGGAACTCTAGACTATGAAAATGAGAATTTTGGGATCAACCCACTATTGTGGAGATTGAAGGTAAAATTCATAATAACAAAGTATCTCTATTAATAAATCTAGGAGCTAGTATAAGTTATGTTACTCCAACTTTAGTAGGCTCAAACAAGCTGAAGAAAGTAAGGCATACTAAATTATGGTTATTACAATTAGCAACAGACACAAAAGAAAAGGTAGCATAACACATTCATGAAGTGGAAATTCAAGGCCACAGAAGAAGAAAACAATAGAGGAGATCAAATTGATCTACCCATTGATAAGGAGGGAGTGCAACAAAGAAGACTGCCAGGGAGCCATCCAACAGAGTAGCTAGAAGAAGTGATAGAGGATTTAAGGAGGTTGATGTTGAGATCAACACATGAGATAAAAAAGGAGAATATGAGAAGAAGAAAGCCTACAATAGTAGCAGGGAAGCAACAACAACATAAGCATGGAAGAGGAGCAGGTGGACAACTCCAAGGGAGAGTTTTGGATCTAGGGAAATTTCAACAATGGATTAGAAGATCTCATGAGAAGGAGATCATGATTTTCCCAACAGTGGAGTGTGATGTAGGAGCATTCTTTCTACCTCAACAATGCGCCATAATTCCAACAAATCAGAGTGCATTCAAGAACGAGAGAGGTGCAAACCCTATCATTTTCCCCTTAAATTTTAAAAATTCATTGTAATTAAATGCAATTAAATTTTGTAAGGCTGGAAGAGTTGAGTTGATTCCTTTGTACATGCAGTAGTTAGAGTCACCTTTAATGGCTAGCTGTAGGATGATATAGATCCAATGTGGACTAGAGTTTTCATTCAATGTAATCTGCATCAGTAGATAGGTGTTTTGATGGTGATTAGACACCACTAGTGTAGCTTGGAGGGAAAGCTCAATGAGCCCCTCTTGTATAAAGAATTGTAACATATTCCCAACATAGGTTTTTGAAAGTTGATGAAAAATCATTGTAAGACAAGGAGAGAAGAGTCGAGACTGTTATAGTCTGAGCTTGCACATATTGTAAACATACATTCATATTAATACAAAGATAAGTTTTTCCTTCCTATGATTTTTATGTGTGTTTATGTGTGTTATGAATGATTATATGTGTGTGTTTATGAATGTATTTTGTAGATGCATGAGATAGGTTTCATTTACAGGAGGAAGATAAACTTCTCTATCTTTGTGAATTTGTTGAATTATTCTGGGTTCTTTTAGGTTAAATTCAAGGAGTGCATGACAGAGTGATGAGAACTCTCTGAGCTAGTGCAAGGAGTGCGCATCTAAATTTAAAGTTGAGTTCAGAGGAGAATGTTTTAGGTGGGCACACTAGAATAATTTATAGACTTAGGAAGAGCCTCAAGGTTACTCATCACCTTAGAGGATAAATTCTTCATAGAATGCACATAAGATAGAGTTGTTGAATACTATGTAGAGCTCTGCCAGGTGGGAATTGAGCAAATGCAAGTGTGCATGAAAGGATTCTGTTTTGAGTACAAAGAGAAGGTTTTCAAAGAGAGGACACCACATAGTTTTTGAATACTCTGTAGGCTCAGCAAGGAGTTCTTGGAGCAAGTGCAAGGAGTGCACAGAGACAATACTTATATGAAGTATTGGTGAATTTCTAGAGAACTAGAGTTGTTGAACACTATTGGAAAGAGATATGCAAGTGTGCATTGAGAAAATGCAAGGAGTGTGTGATTAAACCTAAAAGAGATGAGGATTGTGGAGGAATACCTCTACAAGGAGTGTGCCAGGACAACACTTCGAGAAGTGTTGATAAATTATGAATATTTAGACAAGTGCAAGGAGTGTATAGTTTCCCTAATGTGTGCATTGACAGAGTCTATTTCGACTCAGAATCTCAGAAGAGACACCGCGTAATTAGCCCGATGTGAACATTACTCCAAGTTCAAAAGATGAAAGGGAGAGCACAGACTGTGCTAGAAGGGCCCCAAGAATTCCTTTGAATGAAAGAAGAGGGACGAGACCCTTAGGATACTGATCAAGATGGAAGCTTAGGAGGAGTAGTGCAAGTTTTCACACAGAGTGCAAGTGTGCACCAGGGCCAAAGTCCAGTTTAGTTGGAAAATATGAAAGGAGAGATAGTGTTTTTACAAGCATAGACGACACTCAAAGCAGTCAGGCTTACAGGAGGATCAAAGGCCATAGCCTTTGACTATTGAAAATTCTTCCAACTCATAAGTTTACAGAAGCTCAGGAGAAGGAGAGCCAACTTTTTTTGGATTAGTTGCAAGGGAAGATCTGGACCATTGAATTACACTTCCATACACTATAAGGAGCTCAAAGAGAGGATAGCATATCCCAACCATAGTATCTGAGTGTGATGAACCAACAACCGTTAGATCCAGGGAAAGTGCATGAGCTTTAAACCTCTTTTTTTTGCACATGAGAACAGACTCGTCGATGTCTCGAACTGTCGAAGTGGATTAGGACCGTCCATCGTCAAGAGAAACAGGTTGTTGAAGATCTAAGTCTCCGGAGGAATTGCACTCCTAGAGATATCAGACATGGTGGTTGCAAAACCTTCGAACTCCTAAAGTAGTGAAGTAAATCTGGATCATTGGATCCATAAGGGTAAGTGGCAAAGATCCACGTACTTCAAAGGAGAAGCACTTCAGTGAAACATCTATCTTGAGTGATAAAAAAATTCTGAAGCCCGGAGTAGGGAAGTCTGTGTGACCATCGATATGATGAGGACACACGTCATCAGATCGTGGACTTCGGGGAAAATCAAGGAGGAAGTGGAGAGTTAAAGAGAAGTCATCCGAAGCTGCAGAGGTAAGATCCCATCCTGGCCATCAGTTGCTTAGACATGTGGTGCCAAATCTGTCACTTCGGTGATAAATCACTTCGAGGAAAATGAAGCATGAAATCCCAAAGTTCAGAAGTCCCGAAGGCTGAAATCCACAGGATCCATGGATGAATAGAGGGACACATGGAATGTGGAGATTTACTTCATATAAAATTCACTTCAGAGAAATTGAGGAGTGAAGGCACGAAAAAGTCCTAAAGGCCAAAGTGTAGAACAAGATCTGAACCATTCATTGGAAAAGGATGTGTGGCGAAAGATCTTTCACTTTTGAGGATTGACACTTGGAAAAAGAAGAGCAAGGGGGCGTTGATTGCAAGTCACACAAAGTGGAATCAAAGGACAATCTCAACCATTGATAGAAAAGAGAATGTGGCACTCGATCCAAAGCTTTAGGTATGATGCACTTCAGAAGAAAAAGGTGTTGTAAATCTCTGAAATCTTGAAGGACAGAGTCCTGAAGCAGATCACAACCATTAGTTGTTGAAGAGATGAGAACCATAAATCTTATTGGGTAAGTTCGTTGGTTCGGGGTTCGAGTAAAATGGCTTTAGTTGTAGATGAAACAAATGAAGCCCGAAATTCTAAAGCGCCTTAGGGTTTAGCCTTGGTTCATAGCCCGAGGACATATGAGGAGAGGGGCCTAGTGGAAGGATCTAGCGCTTGTCGGTTTAAAATTGCAAAAAGTTAACATGGGCTTAGTAGGAGCCCGTGGGTTTTCATAGAACCTGTGCCTTAGGAGAAAAGGGGCCTGTGTAACTTGATTTGGGTTCCAACAGGGGGCTTGAAGAGATAATTCAGCTCAGTATTTTGAACGATCCTAGACCGGGAGGTCACACAACCCTGAGGAAAGAGAGGGGGTCTGCATCAGTTTTTCAGTCCTTCTGCGATGCCCTTTTCATTTAACACAAAGATCACATAAAGCCTGGATTCCTTGAGCTTTCTCTTCCACAACTGTATGGAAGAGATGAACCTTAGGGAAAATCCCTGGTTTCTACCTACAATCATTCATCTATGTCCCTCATCATCGACCAAAACCAACCATTTCGTCTTACAGTTGAATATCACCTCGTGAGATTCCAACTAGTCTATACCGATCACGAAATCATAAGATCCTAAGATCATGATGTACAGGTTGGCCTTCATGAAAAAATATCCCAGGTTGAGGATAGAGACCGTAACCTTTCCTCCAATGTTTTGTTTGGCTCTCAAAGCCATTTCTACAAATCTAAACTTCTCCCGTTCAACTGCCTTTACCTTAATTATTTTTAGCGTTGCACTAGAAATAAATCTCTTTGTAGCATCTAGATCTATAACAATACTAAGGGTATGGTCAGCGATGGTACCTGATGACTCAATAACAATATATTAGTGCTTGTCCTGGCGGTTATTCACCGCTGCATGAATCTAATGGGCCTTGCCCAAATCTCCTATAGTAGTGGGTCTAGATGATCTGGATGCTCTGGTCCTCTTAACTGGGAAATCACGTTGGAAATGTGGCCCTCCACATGTACAATAGTCGGTCTTTGGTCCTGTACTCCTGGTCCCTGAAGTAGAAGATGACGACCCACCGGTCTGGAACCCTGCTTTGTTCTTCTGAACAGGCCTAAATTTTTGTTGGTGGTGTTGTTGTCCTCTATAAGGAGTGTGTTATTGAGGCTTCGATCGTCATGGTGTAGTAAAAGTGGATCCTCTCGAAGTGCCTCGATACCCCGGTGGATGTCTAACCGATGCCTGATGTTGTTGTGCACTAGATGTCCTTGATCTTGTCGGTCTCGCCGGAGTCCTGCTCTAATGCATGTTGATGAGCTCCTCCTCAGCTATGAGGTCCTTCTCGACAACATCATGCAAATGTTGAGGCATATGGATCCACACTTTTGGATGAATGATGACATTAAGGATGAACACGAACTTTTTGACCTTAAGCTTATCGATATTCATGTGGGGAACAGACCAAAGAAACTCCATGAAACATGCCCCATACTCGAGAAGTGTACGGTCTCCCCATCACAAGGTTTTGAACTCATTGAGATGATTCTCAATGAATTCGTCAGACATATACCTCTCCTGGAACTGCTCCTGGAACAGTTCCCATGACATGTCTTCGACAAACATGTTCATTTGTGGCAGGAGGGTCTTCCACCATAGAAGAGTGTTCCCCTTCAGCTGGAAGGCCACCATGTGGACCTTCACATTGGAAGTATACTCATGAAGTGCAAAGAACATCTCCATATTCTCCAACCATGCCTCAGCGGCTGCACCGTCTGTGGCACCAAAGAAATCGGGAAAATTGACCTTCTTGAGTTCTCGGTGATTGCTACCAGTACTGGCGGGGGCGCACGGTGGACGCTCAGGAGGTGTCGGTGCCCTGGCCTCATCTCTATCCAAACATCTGATAAAGGCCTCTAACATCCTCTGAAAGGAGCTCATCAACCAAACCACATCTCCCACAACTATATTTTTCTATCTAAAAGCATGTTCTTCTCCTTGGGAGTTAGAACCCTTCGGTGTGGATGCTACCGGAGGCATCGCGCTTCCTCCCCTAGCACCCTATCGTTTGCCTCCATGAAGTTCTCTAACCATGATTACCTGCATGAATACAAATGAATTTAATTAGAGATCATTTATAAACAAGTGTTGATGCAGAGTAAGGCGTAGTGTTCCCAAGTCGAGGGTCGAACCCGCTCTTATACCATACGTAACAGACCTGTCATTATGACAACAAGCGACGCATAACGAGTACAATTTTTTCTTTTTCTTTTTCTCTTTTCTTATTAACGTTAGGAAGGGAATGACAATAATGAAAACATAGAAACGCAACTAGATTACCACATAAGGAAATGACAGAGGTAATCATAAAGTTCCATGGTGAGCAAGAATTATAATATCAACAATATTTCGTTATAATATCAACAATCATTCGCAATAATTAAATAAGAAACAATCGGTCATTAGTGACCTAACAACACACACAACAGAGAATTCTAAAAAATATACAATACCTCATTCAACCTTAAAATTCCAAGCGCGCAAGAGATAACTAAGTTTTAACAACGTCATTCAATATAATTAAATTACTAAAAGCTAACCTCTAAACTATCATTCAGTGCCTCGAAAATTTCCTTGCGCAAGAGGTAATAGTTAAAACCATTATGCAGTACATCGAAATTTCGTTGCGTAAGAAGGTTGCCATCTAAGACCATCATTACGACAATATTTCCCATTGGTGCAAGAATCCCACTGAATAACTTCATACATTAATAATTTAATAGCGCCAGTAAAGGTTGTTAATCCATCATTCATAGTAAATTCAAGGCGCAATTAAAGTGGTTAAATGATCATCCATTAATAGTTCAAGGTGAAAGCATAATTGTTAATCGACGTATATTAGAGTAAAGTTTATTTCGTGCTAGGTGTCTAACGTCTACAACAAGCACCCCTTTACATTAAATTAAACCCAAAATACAAATCTCAATATTAAGCAAGGTAAACAACTGCATATAATTAAATAAGAAACAATCGGTCATTAGTGACCTAACAACACACACAACAGAGAATTCTAAAAAATATACAATACCTCATTCAACCTTAAAATTCCAAGCGCGCAAGAGATAACTAAGTTTTAACAACGTCATTCAATATAATTAAATTACTAAAAGCTAACCTCTAAACTATCATTCAGTGCCTCGAAAATTTCCTTGCGCAAGAGGTAATAGTTAAAACCATTATGCAGTACATCGAAATTTCGTTGCGTAAGAAGGTTGCCATCTAAGACCATCATTACGACAATATTTCCCATTGGTGCAAGAATCCCACTGAATAACTTCATACATTAATAATTTAATAGCGCCAGTAAAGGTTGTTAATCCATCATTCATAGTAAATTCAAGGCGCAATTAAAGTGGTTAAATGATCATCCATTAATAGTTCAAGGTGAAAGCATAATTGTTAATCGACGTATATTAGAGTAAAGTTTATTTCGTGCTAGGTGTCTAACGTCTACAACAAGCACCCCTTTACATTAAATTAAACCCAAAATACAAATCTCAATATTAAGCAAGGTAAACAACTGCATAAAATCATTCTTAGAGGTTCAACCTAACGCATGGAAAAGAACATGCCGAATGATGTCAAGGAAAATTTTGCATCAAGTTAATAGTTATCAATATGCCTTTTTCCTAGCATTCTTGAATGCAAAAGAGATTTTTAAATGCACAAATCACATTTAACAATTTACATACTACAATCTATAATTAACCAGGAGATTGATTTAAATTCACGGTTTTCATGATAAGATTAATCCTCATTAATGTATCAAGGGGGTCAAAGAACCCTGCAATATGAAAATATTAGTGAGGTACACCCAAGCAGTCTACAAGCCAACTATGATGACATGTCATTAGCATTGCTGGATAATAGCTTTGTATTTCCCTTGAACATCGTTTAGACATCATCTGAATATTAAATTAATTCGAACTCAACTCACAATATTTATATAAATTCACACTTTAAAATATAAACATGGTATTAAATCCTCCTCAAGCTTTGTATCTTAAATTCCGTCCTGATTTAATATGGGGTTACCGTAGGCATACCTAAACTGAATAGGCACCCACATTACATGGAATAAATGCAATTTAGTTATCATGTAACTGAATAATTGTGACAAAAAAAAAACGATTTTAGACAGAAAAGAAATCCAAGTGTCATAATTTTTTAACTAATTTATTCTCTCCATTATATTACCGTTGAAGATAATGTCTAAATTTAGGAATGCATAACCAAAATAACATGCATTGGTCATAAGAATTAAAATTGTGAATCCCTCGGCCACATGGATGGACCTGCGGGAGGTTAAAGTAAAAGAAGATCGTTCTTAACAATTGGGTTTTACAAGGGCCAGCTAAGGCAGATGAGGGAAACACTGATGCAGCTCACGCTTCCAGAATATGAGGACACAACCAGAGATCTCTGACAACATCACGCTCAATCAATAGTGGAGGATTTGGGTGTATGTGCACGGAGGAAACCGTCGAGTTCTGGGAGAGTAAAAAAGTGTTGAGCCAAGGCCTTTAAGGATTTGATTAAAGGCAGGGAAGGTGTCAGTAGTAGAGCTGTAAGGGTGCTTTTTGGTCAAATAACCGTATCTCTCTCTCTCTCTCTGCGCAGACGCAAGAAATCCAAGGCTCAAGCTGTGCGCGCACAATTATGAAATGGGAAGCCGACCTCTTACAACAGAACACGAAGGTTACAGTGGTAAACTTCAGAAGAGCTAAACCCAACTGAAGGCGAAAAGAAGAATATTATTTTTTGTTTTACCCAGCGAAGTTGGTCCTTCATATTGCCTAAACGTTTTTTAAGCCACTACCTACTACCGATCTTTCAAGAATACAAAGGAAGAGAAAACGATAGGGAATAAATTAAAATCCATTACATGACGTAGGTGAAATTGAAAAATTTTAAAGAGTCTCTACTCGGGTGCAATGCTTGGTGCTCTACGCGCAAGTGAAGAAGGACCCCTCCAGGTTGTTCCGTAGCATTAAGGGAGAGAGTAAAGAAAGTTGAAATGAGGGATTAAGGTGTATTGGAAGTCGTGTTGGGAATCAGACCTCCATTCTTGTAAAAAGAGAAGGATAAAGAGAAGGTTGTGGTCTTAAGTTGTATATAAAAATAAAAGAAATGAAACCCCAAGATCTCTCCATCTCCACACGTATTCCCATTCCTACGTTTATCTTGTTGTACATAGAGACACAATAAGAAAACTAAACCCCATGCTAAGGATCCAAGAATGTGCACACGAAGTGGTCAAACAAACGTTGAGATCAAGCGAATTTCTAAGGAAAAGGCCAACAAGTGAGGAAATACACTCGAAGTCTAAAGAAAAAGAGAATGAAACGCATGGATAGTTCAAGTCTCAGGCAAAGGAAAAACAAGCAAAGAAATACAAGGTGTCATTTTCTTACTGGGCGAACTACAAGTGGAGTGAAGGAAGGAAAGAAAAATAAAGTGCAGAGATTAAATTCGATGTAACAAGAGGGCTGCGCCAGGTTCTTGGAACATTAAATCTGAGTGTAAATCAAAATAAAAAAAAAAGTATGGCGCAACCAAGAAAAACTTTAGACCACCACTCAGGCATGGTGAGAAAGAAAACCAAGATGCAGTTATACACACAAAATCCAAGGCACAAGGTCAAGTTAACCTAGGGTGCGGAGATAGAAGGGACAACCGAACTGTCAAGATCAATACCAACTATCCACATGAGGCGATCTTTCCCACAATAACATATATTCATCAAGTTCAACGAACATATATCGATATACAATTTGTAACTAAATTACAACTGAAAATTAAGGGGTACCATAACCGTAGGTGAATGCTCCAAATTCGTTGTCCCACGCTCGCGCTCCGTCCAGCTCCTGCTTGCTAACCACTTAGACCTCACCGGTACCTCCAAGCCAATAGTAGGGGTACTCTTCTTCCCCGTGAGCCCCCCGAGCCTCAAAGGGGCCACACAAGGTCGAGCTGGGTGTCCCAACTCCCACACAAAAAATCAGTTAAGAGGAAAATCCTGAAGCATAACCTTATGGATACAAGATGTGATCTATTCATCTCCTCCGCCATTTATTTTATAGAGTTTTCTTAGCGACTTATTTCCAAAATGCACATTAAATTCATTTTATTAAAAATTAATTAGGAAAATTCTCCCCCATACACTTGTCACCCGATCCCTTATTTGCAGCAGAAATTTATTGAATTAATTAATTTAAATTGACATTTTCTCTCACCCACCTAAAATAATTCCTAAAAACGCTCCTCAATGTCCCTTTATTCCCTTACATTCCTTTTAATGATTGACATCTTTCTTAAATCTAAGTTGAGTTCGAAATTAGAAATTTCTCTAGACTAGATTCATTTCTATGTTCCACATTTCTTTTGTATATAAGTTTCCCCATTTTGGGCTAAGTTATAAATTAACAAGTTTTGTTCTTAGCCAACAATTAAGATTTTACATAATTTAATTCTTCAAAAAAACATTTGTTTTTAATTTAATTTATCACCCTGTTTTTCTTCATTCCTCCCTTTATTACTTGCTTAATTAAATTTTAGTTCTCAAGACCTATTTAGACCTAGGATTTAAATTCTTTAGGCTTATCAGAAATTGCTTTTAACGGAAATTTTATAATTATTAATCTTTACTCATGCAATTATTCATTTTAAGGTTGACCAAGTCTTAAGGAGACATAGTTTTCTAGGTACTATGTTCATTTACTCACCATTCTTAAAATTTGGACGTGCCCTTCAAGATGCACTACATGCTCCAAGGGTGCCAATCGCCTTCAAGATGCACTACATGATCCAAGGGTGTCACTCGGCTATAGTTTTCTAGGTACTAGGTTCATTAAATCACCAGTGTTAAAATTCAGACGTGCCCTTCAAGACGTACTACGTGCTCCAAGGGTGCCACTCACCTTTTGAACGATTTTGGTAGAAGTCAAACTCCTGTAGTCAATAATCTGTCAAGTGACCTTGTGGGAGACTAAGGTCCTCTAAGGAATAAGGACCTTGCCTTATTGCTTGCTGCTTAGAATCATCATGTTCGACTTTTCCAGTAAGCCCTCAGGACATTGTGGATCTCTCGAACTAGGTAATCGTTAACCTACAGTTTAAGCCACGACGAGAGTGCTAGTAGGCTGTGGTAGGGCTGTTACCACACCTCTCCCTCAATATCTCTGGGTTTTGTGCATGAACCCTTCACTCCAAATGCGAGTGTGGTTAGAAAGCTATCTTTAGCATGGATCCATCAACGACACTTGTCAGCGATCAAAATCAACATCTTAATATACCAGTCATATTTCAGATATGCAATATTAAAAAAAAATCGAACCATAACAGTCCACTCCCTAACTCGATCTGGAGTCCAAGTAGGTCGATCGATTCCATCCGCATCCTTAATCGGTCCACAGTCCTGTACACTCAATAAAACACAGTCAATAGCACCTTTCATATAAATATAATAAAATAACATGTCATCAGACCCACAATATCGTGATAATCCATAATCGAAACAATCAATCATATAATGAACTGGATCACCTGAACGCAAGTGTTCTAAAACAATAATTCCAATCAGGTGTCCGCAAGAGCCGGATGTTATAGAAACGATGAGAAATATTATCGTGGAATTGCAATTATTTAGATTTGATAATGAAAAAAATAAAGAAAGCACAGGAATATCAACAACAAATTAATGAGATTTTGTTACGAAGCATAGCAATAAAAAAGAGTCCAAATAATAATGAAGTGGATGAGGAAGCTAGTAAAAATTCCTCAAAGGATTCTATCCATGGAACATAAAAAGAAAACAACTCTTCTAATGACACACATATTAGATAAAACAAAGTATCTACAGTAAGGAAAAGAAAAAAAATGGACCATTTAGATGGAGAGTTTAATAAAATCAAAACTTCAACATTTGATGGTGAGTCAAGAACCGGTGAAGAAGTATAATCTTAGTTACATGACATAAACAAATACTTCCAAATTTACAATTACTCTAGTAATATGAAAGTAAGGATGGTTATCTACAATCTAAAAGGTAAAGCCAATATTTGGTGGAAATACTTAAAATTAGCCAAAGGACTAAAATAAAAGAATATGGAATGGGTAGATTTTAAGAAATAATTTAAGAAAAAATTTCTATATGAAAGTTATTATGAGAGAAAAGATAAAGAGTTCTATGAACTAAAATTCGGATAGATATCCATGAAGGATATAATTACTAAGTTTTGGACTTATTGAGACTTGTGTATTATGTAAAAGATGAAAAGGTAAAAGTTCAAAGGTTTCTAAGTTGTTTACCTCAATCATACAAGGACATGATATAGTTTGATAACCCTAAAACTTTGAATGAAGTACTGCGAAAAGAAAGGATATGTTATGATCACTACAAACAACGATATGAAAATCCAAAAGAATGGAGAGAAAAGAAGCAAGGGAAGCTAAATCAAAGGAAAAATGGTTTCAAACATTCACCATTTCGAAACATGACCCAATGATATCAAGAAAATAATCCCACAGAAATGTGGCACAAGTACAAAGAAGTAAGTCAGTTAACTTGGGATTCAAGAAAGAAAATGATAATCCTACAAAACCATTTAAATATTGGAGATTTGGTGAATGCCATTCATTGGGAAACTGTCCCTATAGGAATGTTGCAAATAAAACTATTCATAACATAGAAGAAGCTTTGACAGTTGGAGATATTGGAAAAAGTATTCATAGAAACAATGCAACCTTGGATAGAAGATGTTATCACATGCTAATTTGCATTAATTTTTCCAAAGCATTTTGTCCTTGTGCTATATTTCTACTCAGATTTTAAAACTTTTTCACAATCTCTGTCAAGCTTCCATCACCTAAATCCTTCACTCGACTGTTCATACAAAATATTCATGTCCTCCATGAGTCAAAAATTGGAAAATATCCCAAACCTATATCTATCCTTAATGCTTCTCTAAATCCCTCGGTTCCATCACTTCATTCATTTTTACCCCATATTATCATTCCCGTTGAAAATTACAAATATTCCTTTTTTTTAAGATTAAGCACCCTTATCCTATCCACAAAGTCATGCGATAAGCCTCATATGCCCAAAGTCCTTAGAAAATAGAAAAAGGGTTTATTATTATTAAGAGAAATATTTTTATATTTATATTATTATTTAATCCGATATTTAATTTATGGCATCACGTCAAATCATGGGCATGGAGCTCAATTTATAATGTGGAAAAGTCAAAGGCTGGATGGAGGGTGCACATACATATCGAGCTAAAAACTAGGATGGAGGTTAATTATGTGAAGGCAGGCTGAAATTTGGACCATGGTTTTGGTTGGGAGAGGTTTCCTTATGTGATGCATGTTTTGGACAAAAGCGGGTGAACTCAAAACCATGTTTATCTAGCCTGAAATAATAAATGTAACCATTTATCATATGGTTTATGTGCTGCATATTTTCCAGGAGTGTGTTTCAATAATAATTATTGAATTTCCAACAAATGAAATTCTTCTTGTGGGTGAAAAGGTTTTACAGAGGTAAAATTTAAATTTGATAAATTAAGGAGATTAATGTTTAGTTTCATGGAAAAGAATTAAATGGGAAGATGCACGTTAAAGGAAGACTTGGATAATTTTTTATCCAAAGGTTTTACATAAGTAAATGAATAAGAATAAAAGTATTTTACCAAACATGGTAAACAGGACATGGTTTCCAAGACCATGGGAAACAAACCAACCAATGGTTTTCACAGTGAAATGGTAAATTGGAAAAATCAAGGCACAATAAATGTTTTTCACAGTGAAATGGTAAATTGGAAAAAACAAGGCACAGTAAATGTTTTTCATAGTGAAATGGAAAATTGGGAAGCATAAGACATGGTTTACAAAACCACGGGAAGAAAGAAATAAATGGTTTTAAAATACCACGGGCATGAATTAAATTATGGAAATTTAATTCTACAGGATAGAAAAATATTTGGGAATTATTTGTATTCAAATATATTATTTCAAAGTATCTAATGAGAATATGGATAAATGTTATTAGATTTGAAAGACTATAAGTGACAATTCAAAGAGAATGTGGCAGAGGAAGGACCTGAAGCGTCAGAGGAATCAACAGTTGGATCATCAAACGTTTTTTTGAAATTTATCATTTGTAATCATTGTACTCAGTTTTAGTGTAAAGACCCTCCTCGTTATGACAAAAACTTTGTTAACAGGTGCGGAAAGTTTTTTTTTTTGCGTTAAGGTGTGTGCGCGTGTAGAAGTACGGACTCACGTGACTCTACGTCGCCACACAGCAACCGACAAGACTGACCCGACAATAAGATGATTACGACCTTGTACAACAGAAATTATATGAACAAGCGTCCTCCAGGAAGGCGCAAGTAAGAAGGACCCAGACGTTGGCCAACCATGAATAAGACTCACTAAAAATATCAGACCAATCGCTCCCTTTAAATTTATTAATCGACGAGATATCCAACCTTAAATAAAGTACAATTAGTTAACTGCAATCCCTGTCTGCTGAAATATAAATACCGATTTCACTTAGATTCACGGACCTTAATTTTTATGGGTCATCCGTCATAAGGCGATTACCATGAATTCACCATAACACCACCCTATATTTCTTTCTAGAATACCATAACATTGCAATTAAAATGATCATAACCTTCACTTAAATTGTCACCATCAATAATGAAATCCTAAGGTCGTTACCATAACTCCACAATTACAATTGAACCATAATATGAAACTACCGGATTAAAACTAAATATTAACATCGCAACATTAAAGCCCTAAAATAAATGATATTATTGAACCAATATATTAAAACTATAATATTAACCAAGATATTAAACAACCATATAAGCCATAAATTTGACCACCATATTAAACCGATTATTAACCACATACTATTAACCCATCATGTTAACCATGATATTTAACCACCATATTAAACCAAATATTAACCACATATTATTAACCCATCATATTAACCATAATATTAACCACGACATTAAAACCTTAATAATTAACCGCAAATTAAAACTAAGAATCTAACGAGAATAGAACATACATTTCTCGGCAATATTCAACCCTAAAATATTTATACAGCATATTAAAAGTAAGAATTTAAACAATAACGGTGCATACATTCCCAGCAATATTAAACCCTATAATTAATGCCACATATAAAACTAAGAATTTAGCGAGAATGGCACATATAATTCCCAGCAATACTACACCCTAAATTATTTATACAGCATATTAAAAATAAGAATTTAAGCAAGAACGGTGCATACATTCCCAGCAATATTAGACCCTATAATTAATGCAAAATCAAATCCTTTCATCCCCAACACATAAGTACAGCAACACTCTAAATGATCTAAACGAATATTCGATAAAGCAACCTTAACATTTACATTAATGTACAAATGATCTAAACGTATAATTCTGTTAGACGATAATTAAGAGCCAAAATGTCTCCATAATGCAAGGATTGTAGTTCCATAATTAATGCAAATTCCATCCTTTCATCACCGAATTTCAGGAAAAATCAAAAGAACAATATTATCCAAAAACAACCAAAGGTAAAACTTTTAAACTACTACCTAATAAAATAAGCCAATAAAATAAACCAGTATCTGGTCAATTTACCAATATTCTTTTAAACAAATTTTATATTACAAAAATTTAAAATAAAAAAAACCGATCCATTTCAAAATCTTTAATATATTATTTGTAATATCCATTTCAAAGCTTTAATATATTTTCGTTGTTGCTAAATCTTTTCATGTGACCATCCACATACCTTCTGAGTGAATGCAGCAAGAATATCAGTGTTTTGTTTGCAGGAATAATCAGGATGCAATAGGATTATCAATCTTTTCTGTCTGTTCCCTTCATTAATCATGCTCATAATGATAAGACTGATAAGGAGACAATAATCATAGAGAAGGAATAAGCCAAAATAAATTAAAATTTACGGAAAAGGATTGGCGTCGAAGGGCGGTGGGTTTCGTGACAAGGAATAAAGAAACGGATGTCATTTCAGAACGAATCATTACAATTTGGCAACGATGAGAATCTTAAGGATAGCCCCCCCAGGTCAACCCAACCAAAACAATTACAGCGCAAGCACCCAGTTCAAAATCCTCCCATTCTCGTTGATTAATAAACAATGGAAAAAAGGGTGTTGTGCACACTGGAAGGGAGAAACCCCAGAAAACTGGATGCGGATACACGGTAGGTCATTCTTAGTGATCTGGAGGTAAGAAGATTTGTTCCCGGCTTAGTATTCCTTCACTGACTAGGAATCGGGATCTGTGCCATCAACAACATTTAATTCTCAGAAAAAGGGAGGCGTGTAGAGAGCAACTCGTCAGGGTTAAGGCGGTGGCAGCGTGCAGTTGATCCCTCTCCAAGAGAACATGATGGCACTCTAATGCCGCCTGCAGTGACCAGGACGCGTACTGACCACGTACTGTCCAAGAAGAATTAAATAGATATCATTTGCAAAGGAATTGTACGCTCTTTTCAACTAAAACTTTATTTTCCACTGGGAACATCGAGTTCCAAGGTGAAAATAGAAATAACATTATCTACATGCCAACGACACTCTACAAATTTGTTGCAAAGGTAATATGACCCCTTCTTAGTGTCACCCATCACAACCGCTATCGAACATTTGCCCCGAAACATCAATTAGATACCCTATGAAATTTCTATCAAGCTAAATGGTAGTTCTGTTTTGAATGTTATATTCATTACGATCCAGATGTTTAATTATTACATTTGCTCCAATGTACAACACACAGTTATGTAATTAGTAACTGCCGTGAGAAGGAAAAAGAACGCATGGCTGTAAACTGAACACAACTAAAGGTTACCTCGACTGAGAGCTTACACCCTCGTGACTTCCAACATGAAGGTTCTCTAGTGCCCCAGATGCACGGTCGACTTGAAGAGGACGTATTCAAATTCCAGTACACGGGTGTGAGTGAGGTGTGCGAACTAGTCAGAGTTAAGGCAGTATGTCAGCAGAGAGAGAAAACCCAACAAGCAACAGTGCGGAGAGAAAAAAAAAATGCGCAGAGGGTTTAAAATTTACACAGGTCGCCTAACCCCCTCCCAGGAACATTTCTGAAGGTTTAAAGAAGTTCGAGGGGCAACGTGCCACAGCGCTGCGAAAGAAAACAAAACGCAGAGGTTCCTTTTACTCAGAGACGAAATCGTGCCACCAAGAAACGCAGGGAAATGCATATAAAATAACGCAGAGAATTTGCAAAAGGCGGAGGCCCCAACTGATATTACATTTGCTAGAACCCACGAACGGGTTACATTGCCAGATTTTTTCATAAAACTATTCTACATTGCCAGAACGCAAAGATAACCCCAAGCCATTTTACACAGTCATAGCAGATAATTTATGCCATCCAAAATGAGAAATAAGACATTACACAGAACAGAGAAATGAAATAATATAAAAACTTTAACACAGTCCAGCAACACAGACTATAACTATTTCCACAGTCGTAGAATCTCATTTATCCCACCGACCAGCTACAACAGCTTATGAAGAATTAGTCTATAACCATAACAAGTTTTAATCGCTGAGGAACAAAATAACAACCATTACATCCAAATACAACCAAGATTTTGAAGCCAACATAAGCCATAAGCATTCTATTCTACCAAGGCACAACAACCATACCTTTTCCTTATAGCCCACCGCAATGACGTCCACACTCCGTGTCGCTCCTTCTCCGTACGCTCCCGCTTTCCGACCACAAGGAACTCACCGGTACCTCCCAGCCAAATGCTAGGGGTACTCTCCTTCCCCCTCAGCCCCCCGAGCCGCAAAGGGGCCACACACAACCCAGACGATAGCCTATCTTCTCAACTTGCCTCCAAGGCTGAGCTACCAATCAAGTCTGCTGAGAATCCCCAACTCCTACAAGAAATTCGTCCAGTCTCTCCTCTGGCAGCATAACAATACCAATAGATCCAAANTCATAGCAGATAATTTATGCCATCCAAAATGAGAGATAAGACATTACGCAGAACAGTGAAATGAAATAATATAAAAACTTTAACACAGTCCAGCAACACAGACTATAACTATTTCCACAGTCGTAGTATCTCATTTATCCCACCGACCAGCTACAGCATCTTACGAAGAATTAGTCTATAACCATAACAAGTTTTAATCGCCAAGGAACAAAATAACAACCATTACATCCAAATACAACCAAGATTTTGAAGCCAACATAAGCCATAAGCATTCTATTCTACCAAGGCACAACAACCATACATTTGCCTTATAGCCCACCGCGATGACGTCCACGCTCCATGTCGCTCCTGCTCCATACGCTCCCGCTTGCCAACCGCAAGGAACTCACCGGTACCTCCCAGCCAAACGCTAGGGGTACTCTCCTTTCCCCTCAGCCCCCCGAGCCGCAAAGGGTCCACACACAACCCAGACGATAGCCTAGCTTCTCAGCTCGCCTCCAAGGCTGAGCTACCACTCAAGTCTGCTGAGAATCCCCAATTCCTACAAGAAATCCGTCCAGTCTCTCCTCTGGCAGCATAACAATACCAATAGATCAAAAGTCCATTCTTTCCCCCTCCTCCTTTCTTTTATGAAGTCTCAAACCCTAAATCCCCCTCCCTTAGGTTTTCCCCCCCTTTCCCCTTTTATTTTCTTATTTCTCTTTTTATTTTATTTTATTTTAAATTTATTTTTATTTTTTAAAACTCAAAGAGTATAGCGCTCATTATTAATTCCCTTTTATTTTTACATGCGTAACTTTTTATTTGTTTACAATTTGTTTATAATATATATACACATATATATTTTCATTTTCTATTTATAAGCATGCATTCATCATTGCAGTTTATCATTATCCATCATTTAAATTTACCATTAATATATATATATATATATACACATATATAGGATAAAGAGAGATTAGGGTGATGGAAAACATGTAGGGGAAAAGTAAATGTATTACATAAAACGAATAAAGAGGAATTACGGGGAGGGATGGC
>JASDQU010310048.1:78447-95435 GCA_032191745.1 Picea mariana | reverse complement strand
GAGTACTTGGCTTGGAGGGAGAGTGCACCACCATGGAGATCTTCTAAATTGCATGGAGAGCACACTTACTTGAGTAGTTACATAGAGGAGTGTGCTAGGCTAAATGGAGGAGCATGTTGGGTAGATGTTGGCATGTGCTACCTATTCTTAGCACGTGGGGCACATTACATTAATAGTTACGTAGAGAAGTGTGCTAGGCATGTGAAGAAGTATGCTCAACACATGTTGGCATGTGCCTACCTATTCTTGGCAGATGTGGGACCACACTACTTGAATAGTTAAATGGACGAGCATGCTTGGCACGAGTTGGCATGTACCTACCTATTTGTAGTACATGAGGGGTGCACTATTTGGGGAAGATTTTCTCATACACGTGGAATATTAATTGCGTGTTGTTATCCTTCATGGGTGGGCACATTCTCTTCAGGTTAGGGTTTGACCTTGTCAAGGTGGAGTGTTGGCATTCTNCCCTCCTGTTGTTCTATTAAAGAGGAGGGTGAATAGCTAGTCATGGTTGATGAGATTTTCATTGTGTTTTGGTTGAAGTGGTTTGTAGTGTGAGGTTGTGAGAAGTTGTGTAGAGCTATGTAATCTTATCTTCATATTAATAGAAAGAAATGTGATTGCTGCTACAGATTTATTATGCTGATCTGATATTTCAGATCTCTCTTTTCATAGATCTATCATCTGTTAATTATTGGTTTGGTCTAATCTCTTAATATGCAGTGTCTACATTCTTGAATCTTCCATACAGTCTTTGTATTATGAAGATTTGACAATTTGATGATGATTGCGAAGTTTTGAGATTTATCTGTAAAGTTTACAAGCACAGATATGCTGTCATGAGATGAAATCTAACAAGAATGAGGTAGTGGTCTAAGAGAGAAGGGCTAAAACACAATTATTCTTGGTCTCCTTCAACCTGTAGCAGTAGTGAATGAAAGTGGCAAGAAATACCAATGGTCTTTATTACAGTTATCCTCCAAAGAGGAAATGAAAATATTTTTGTTAGTGTAGACAAGCTCACTAAATATGCCCATTTAGAGGGATCACTTCAACAACAAAAGCAGGGGAAATAACAGATATATTTATTGAAAAAATATATCAACTCCTTGGAGTTCCTAAAATTGTAATCAACAAGAGAGACCCTAATTTCAGAAGCAATTTCTGGAAGAAATTCTTTAGAGCAGTCAAAACTAAACTTGTGATGAGCACAACTTATCACCCCTAAACTGACAGGCAAACAGAAGTTGCAACAAGGGCCTAGAAACCTACTATGGAATTTGTGTGTCGGATAAACAAAACCATTGGCATAATGAATTTACCTTGCAGTATGGGGGTATAATATGACCTATGATACAACTACAAAAATGATGCCCTTCCATACATTATATGACTATGTAATATGAATCACCATCATCCTTATCGTACACAGACACAACAATAAGAACAGAAGCAGCTAAAGCAAGGATAGAAGAAATGAGGGACATACTAAATATTCTCAAAGACAATCTAACAATAGCATAAAAGTGCATGAAGTAATATCTTGGTAAACATAGATATGAAAGACAATCCAACCAGGTGATTGGGTTTTTCTATAGTTACAACCTTATAAACAAAAGTTGTTAAAGAAAAACACAAACAAAAACTACAGCTGATATTCCACCGGCCATATCAAAAATTTTCTTAAGATAGGAGAAGTGTTTTATGTATTGGATTTGCCAAGTAGTTTGCTACATAGAACCCATAGGGATACATGTAATGCTTACCTGGTCTCTTAGGGGTAGAGAAATAAATAAGTACCTCATTCAATGGAAAGACAGCCCTGTTAAAGACTGCGGATGGGAAAATGAGGATTTTCACATCAAGCATCCAACCTTACCACTGCTATGACGACAGAACGGCTAAAAAATGGGGAAAGCATGGTGTGAGCCCATCTCACACCATAGCCATGAGAAGTAAAACAATATAAACAAAATAATAAAGAAACGATTTAGAGACATGTTTTGGGTTTTTAAGGAAACAATAGCATCTAATAGCTGAGTGGAATTAAAACCTTCTCAAAAGGTTACAAACTACAGGAGTTAAACTTCCTCGGAAGGAGTGCAATCACTGTAGTGAGTTCCAGTAATTCATCCGCTGCGGTGGAAAATGTGCAGGTTTGAAGCCCATCAATTATTCTTTGCGTATTTAGCACTTGTGTGGGTCCATTATAATGGATCAATACTCTATAAACTCGGGATAGAAAGTATTGTTTAAGGAGTACTACCCTTGAATGGCTTGTATTTTTATTATTATCATTCAGTTTTCTATGAAGAATCTTGATTGCCGGCATCGTAGCTGTATTTAAATTAGAATGCAGATTATTTTTGTTTTAAAATTTTCAATAAAACATGCATGCAATTCTGGATTTCTTGTAGGTAAGGAAAAATATTTATCCGAGAGTTTCTAAGATGTTGTGTGCTCTGTTCTGGAAGATGATTAGATGTGATATATAGAGAAAATATCTGATGCAATTTTATTGTAATGGTTCGATGTTTACGTCATAAAAGTTGACTTCAAGTTTGAAAACACTGGCATTCCCACATTATCACCATTGTTTATATATTGATTGCAGGGAACCCCTCATCACAAACATTATGTGGAGAAATGTTATAGCACAAGTATGTATTCACTTGCCTTTTGGTAGTGAATAAGAAATCCATTATTATTTCAACACATAAAAGTGAAAAAGATTCAAGTATTATCTCATGTCATAATAGTTAGTAAAGAATTTTAAGATGCATTGATGGCTCTTGAAAAGTTGCAGGCTTTGTTCCAAGTTATTGTCCTCCTTACACTTTCATTTAAGGGGAATGA
This sequence comes from Picea mariana, assembly GCA_032191745.1. Lineage (NCBI taxonomy): Eukaryota > Viridiplantae > Streptophyta > Pinopsida > Pinales > Pinaceae > Picea > Picea mariana. The sequence goes on along the minus strand of JASDQU010310048.1, from coordinate 92,576 downwards.
CATTTTAAAGTTGAAGAATGATAACAAAGGCCATGCAGACATAGTGAGAAACACTGTAATTTTTAATGCCTTTGTCTTTTGCCAAGTAAGTTCGCAGATTCAATTCTTAATACAGGTCTTTGCTTTCAGTTTTTTTCTTGCTTCAGATGTTCCAAAAGGATTACTCTTTCTTGAAATGGCTTGTCCAAAAAAAATCCATGGTTTTGATTGTCTTATTACATTGGTTTGATTGTTTTTAAATGGTCGCAATAACAGATATTCAATGAATTCAATTCAAGGCACCCAGATCAGAAAAACATCTTTGAAGGACTACTTTCAAGCCATTTGTTCATTGGAATAATAAGTATTACGCTTGTTCTTCAGGTAAGAAGCAATTTAATTTGCAAGGTTATGGTGCTGACAATTGTTCTTTCCTCAGAATTTGCATTAGTGCATGCTGACTAACCCTTGGTAGGCCAATTGCTTGAAACTAAGGATGGTAGGCCAATTGCTTGAAACTAAGGATGGGGCAGGCATTTGACGCAGTCTTACCAAACCAAAATCAAATTTAGAATTACCTAAATACTTGACATTGAGCAAATGCTATGTTGGTCTTTCATTGTATTTTGTTAATCTTCTAAGCTTTACCAGAATGTTGTATTGTTTTGCAGGTTTTGATTGTTGAGTTTGCCGGGAAAATTGCATCAACCACTCCCTTGGATTGGAAAAAATGGATTGTCTGTATTGTAATTGGTTTTATAAGGTTTGAAATCTCAACCCCTTGTTTAATTTTCAATTCATGGGTATTATATTGCTTTCATGTGTTCTTCAATTCCTTATTTAAGTCTCAATTTCAGGGTATTCATTGCTTTCATGTGTTCTCCAATTCCTATAGATTGATTTATTTTAAACAATAACTTTATATAAATTTGTGGGACAGTTGGCCACTAGCGGCCATTGCAAAATTCATTCCTGTACCTAAAACACCTTTCTTGGATTACTTCAGTCGAACGAAATCTTCTTCAGGTACCTGATTACGCTGGCTCAGATCTCAATAAGGCCTAGTTGTATCATTCTTTGATGATGAAATTCTTGTAATTTCACTCGCTGATCTTCTGTGTAGATTGCTTCATTTAAATAAATATATTTTAGGCAGAAAGCCTGACTGGCTGTTCAATGATTTTTTTGGGCAGAACATTCTGCTGAAGTGAAAAGAGAGCAAAGTCTTCATCTTGAAATAATATGAGAGCACTTTATCAATAAGTTTTGCTTGGCTATTACATCGCCCTTGTGAATGAAGTGCAAGAGGACCAAGGACCAAAATGAGGCAGATGTCATCTGTCAAAATGATTGTACATTGTGATTGCCACTTCTAGATATACTTTGGAGATGTCATCTTTTCATTATAGATGAAAGAAGATACGTACTCTGGCCAGTCAAATAGAAACCTGTTTGGAGGATAGTTTTGCTCTGAATGCATTGTGCTAAAATTGTATATTGGATACTCCGGCTTCTATTTTTACTAGTTCATGCAAGCTACAATTCGTCAGAGCTGCTGTTTGCTTGCCTGTCACCAAGATTGCAAAAACCATTATTCCTGGATTCTTTTCTGTCATATTTTCGTTCAAATCCTGGTTCTCAACATTCATTAAGATTGGAAAATGTTATTTTTTGTAGCGAAATTTTCGCTCCCTATTTTACAAAGCCAAATTTTTATTTCTCTTTTTCTCTGACAAAATATATCAGAGAAAATATTTTAGCAAATAGCTTGATTTATATAGATTTAAGCGTTCGCCGCTTTTTACCATGAACGTGATATCGTTCTTTCCCTGCAAAACTTTATCATCTCATGTCGCTGGTTGGCCTCCAGCGTGAGCACACAGAGATTGTTATCAAGTACTATAATTCCTGTGCTGTTATGGGTGGTAAATTGGTAATATGCATTATCATATATATAATAATAATGTAATACTTAATAATGGTAAGCATTATTCAATTATTCAATTATCATCAGTCATGATTCAACTAAGCATTATTCAATTATTCAATTATCATCAGTCATGATTCAACTGATTCAATTATCATCAGTCATGGCTTATGCCTTGAATTTGTCGTTTGATTAAAGTTACTTTTGATTCTAATAGAAAAACATTGAAACTAACATTGAAACTGGTGGCTTAAAAAAAAAAAAAAACATTATTCCATCATCACCTAGTGCATTACTAAGCTATATTCTGAAATTATCTGGTTTCTGCTGGAAAAAAAAGCATTATTCAATCATCACCTACTGCATTACTAAGCTACATTCTAAAATTATCTGGTCATAACTCAAATGTGTTTTGTTTATTTATATTGTTTTTAGTATGTAGATTTTGATAGTTAATTATATTTTAAATAAGATTTTATTTTATTTTAAGAGATTCAAAAAGTTTTTAACATTTAAAATAAATATTCTATCTTTATTTCTAGGGATATCAAAGTAAACATAGAGAAAACATAGAATAGTAAAAATTATAATAAATAAATAATTTTTAGATTGATTTGATTTTAAAAGTAAAATAAAATAATTATAAAAAATAATTGGTTAAAAATATTAAATTAATATAAAAATAAAAATTTAGTTAAAATAATTGAAAAACAAAAATAACTAAATTTAAATTTCAACCAAGGAAGTAATAAATGATTACATTAAAAATTGTGATTTTAATAATAAAATAATTTTTATATTGATAAAAATATATATTTTTAAAATGAAAATGGTTTTTTGAAGAATTATATAGATAAATTAATAAATTAACTTAGATAAAGATATTAAGATGAATTAGACTCGTAAAAAAAATTATATATATATAATTTAATTTTTCTATTAATATATATGGACAAAATATACACAGATGTCATGGATTTTCAAGTGCTTAGGCTTATACCGTCCTAAAGCACTTTCCTGTTTTTTGATGATTCAAATTCTAGTAATCATATTTTGGAAAGCAGTGGAAGGTTGACTATTTGATATTGTAGTTATTGAGGCATTTCCTACTCTCCCTATTCTCATATTGAGAGAAATCCGACCAGTTGTCAAAAGGACATGAAATAGAGTGCATATAGAAATATGTAACTATTAACTAGTCTGAGATAATGAGAACAAAATAGCAATATAACACTATAAAAACTAACAGACCCATATGGTGCAGGCCTGAAAAACAACAATATTATCATCTATCCAAATCATGAACATGGGGAGTGCCCTTGGTTTGAGAAGCATCGAGATGAGTCGATCGGGGGCTCGAGAGTGTTCCTTTGTCATTTTCCATCTAAAAGACTCCACCATGCTTCTTGACTAGCCAAGAGACCAACGATATCAACAAATTGGTTTGATGCTCTAGGGCTTCCAAATGTTGAATAAATCTCCTTAACTCCTACTCCTGTGGCCTCATACCCTGAGCCACCATCACCTCAACATGCCAATAAAGCTCCATTATACGGGGAAACTTGGTATCTTTGTTTTTGGTGCAAGCAAGGTTTGGAATGAGAGGTCTGGAATGATGCTCCCCACTTGCTTTTTCATGACTTCATCATCAATATACACTCTCACAATCCTGACCTCCTCCAGAATCGGCATCATTTCCTTGTCAGTCGGGTCAACAACAAACTGATAATGCTCGGTTGCCTCCTCAGTTGCAAGAGAATCCCTCTCCTTGCGCTCAACCAAGGGCTCTTCCTTCCTTTTTCTGGGAGACATGAATAACCAGACCTAAGATTGCTAACCCTCCCAAGGTCGAGCAGAATGAGCAACCATATCAACAAGAATCAACCAAGGTGTGAGCTTACTCGTTTTTAGAAACTTCTTCGCACGCTCAGACATAATGTTGGCTAGGATGGAGCCCGTCCAGTCACTAGTGGGAATTAAAAGGAGTATTTACATCATCAGTTGGAAAAACCCGAGTGTCGTACCCTTTCGTGACCTATGGCATCCTCTGCTAATCATTCCCAGTCGAGCTTCCATCTAGGTTTGTTTGAGTCGCGGGGTCATGTCTTGAGCTCATGAGCCAAGGAGGTGATGAGGGTCGAACAGATTAAGGAGACCTCCCACCCTGCCCCATTATTACCCATGTGCTTGCCACCTACAAAATTGTCCCAGCCAAAGGAGCCATGTGTCACCTGATCCATGTGAAAAATTATATTCTTATTAGTAAAACAAAGTTTTGTCAAATTAATAGATGAACTTAGGTTTAGATGAACTTAGGTTAAGATATAAAGAAGAATTAAATTTTCAATTGGGTGTAGCTTGAGTGGTTGTGAGGAAAAGTTGTTACCCTCCCTATTTGGGTTCAAATCCCACTTTGTAACATGTTTGTTTTTAATGAGTCGATTGTTGATGAGATATATATGACCTATTTATAAGTTGTTGATTTGGTCATGGGTTGGAAAATGTGCACTAGAAACTTCTTCCATATCTTCCAAGGTGATATTCAATGTCATTCTTTAACATTAACCCTTAACCCTTAAACTTGAAACACAACCAAGTATACATATAATAGAATTGCACTAACTAGATACAAGAGACAATAAAATGAAATATGTAAATTATACCCTTGTACTAAGATAATTTGAAGAAGGAAACAATGTTCACTTGCCTCTTAAGATGGGGTGACATTTCATCGAGCAAAGCTCCAAATACAACAACACTAAACAGACATTCCATAATTTCTTTAAATAACTTTTCAATAGAAAAAATCCTAACAAATTGTGGTACTGTCATTAGTGGGTACCAACTACCTAGTGGGCCTTATAAAGTAGATTCTTTTACATTAAATAATATCCACTACTATTCAGTGGGCCTTATTCATTGGAGGATGGTTGCATATAACAATTAACACCTAGGTAGCTTAAAGTATGGAGTTTAGGGTAGGACCCTAACATGCTCTCCTTCGAAAACAACATTGTCCTTGGGGCTAAAGATGAGGAAATTGTTGTAGAATTGTGGTAGGTTCCCATGTGGCATTTTCTAGTGGCATGTCTTTCCACTCAATCAATACTTTATTGATCGTGCGCTGGTGCAATCGACTCTCTCGAGTATCTAATGTTGCTTTGGGCAGAAGCCAAATGGAGTCTTCTTCATCAATTACGGTAAGCTAGTTTGCACCTTGCACTTCGATCCCACGACCTTCTTTAGACAAGACACATGAACCAATGGATGAATCTTTGAGTGGGTCGGAAGAGCTAATTTGTAGGCCACTTTTCCAATGCATTGGATGATCTCATAGGGTACATAAAACTTTGGTGTTAATTTTTTTTGTGTTTTGTCCGAGTGATATTTGTTTATAGTGTTGAAGGTGAAGAAACACCTGATCCCCAACTACAAAAGAGATTTTGGAGTGATGTTGATCTGCTTGTTGCATCATTCTATTTTGAGCCATAACCAAATTGTCCTTTAGTATGTGGAGAATGGCTTCTCTAGTGTGGAGTGTATAATCCATGCTTGAACCTTGGAAATTATTGGTAAATATAAAGTCAATCACAATGGTTTTTGGCTATAAACAACTTCATATGGGTATTTTGGTAGGTCCATGATAAGAGGTGTTGTACCACCATTCTACGAGAGGAAGTCATTGTGCTCATTGGTGTGTTTTTTTCATAGAAAAACCATCTCAAATAGGTTTCTAGGAATTTGTTGACCACTTTGGTTTGACCATTTGTTTGGGGGCGATGTGTAGTGCTCATTTTAATTTGAGTACCTTGTAGTTTAAACAACACTTACAAAAATTTGTTGGTGAAGGTAGGGTCCCAATATGAGACAATGGAGGTGGGCATGCCATGCAACTTAAAAATCTGATCCAAGAAGACTTGGGCAAACGAGGAGGGGGTAAATGGGTGTGGTAAGGCACAAAAATGAGCATATTTGGAGAGATGGTCGACTACCACCATGATCATGGATTTGTTGCATGCCCTTAGAAGTCCCACTATAAAATCCACAAAGATGCCAGTCCATATATGTGTTGGGATTGATAGTGGTTGCAATATCCCTGACATCTTTACTATCTCTCTCTTGTTTCTTTGCTAAGTGTCACAGGTTTCCACAAAATCTTGGATGTTGGTTTTCATGCCTTCCCAAAAGAACGAGCACTTAGTTTATTCATATGTTTTATGAAATCCAGAGTGACATATTGTTGATGATGAATAAAATTCCTCCATTTGTTTAAATAAATAATTATTTAATATAATAATGTTCCCTTTATATTTCAATATATCTAGCCTCCATGTATACCTTTTAGGAGTGTTGGGACCTCCCCAAAACCTATGGATGAGTTGAATGATAGTGTCATTTTCCAACCATTCTTGATGGACTTCCTCAAGCCAACCTGGGGCAGGTAAATATAATGCAAAGAGGGATCAATCCTCCTCAAATTGTCAGGATAGAGCATCAGCTACCACATTGTCTTTACCCTTTCCATAGATAATATCATAATCATAATCTAACATCTTGGTGACCCACTTATGCTACTTTGGTGAGGAAAACCTTTGTTTGAGAAAGTATTTCAGACTATGATGTCCAGTCTTGATCTCGAAACATCACCTTATGGGATATGGATTTCGGGTCTCTACTATAAGTAAGATGACCATCAACTCTTTCTCATATGTGGATTTACACAAATTGCGGACACACGACTACTTACTAGTGAATTTCAAAGGGTGCCTTTCTTATCAATATCGCTCCAAGACCTTTGTATGAGGCATCACATTCCAAGACAAAAGTTTTAGTAAAATTTGGCATTGTTAATATTGGAGTAGTGCACATAGCATCCTTTAAAGCTAAGATGACTTTTTCAACAACAACATTCCATACAAGGCATTCTTTTAGTAGTGAAGTTAAGGGAGCAACGATTTTTCCATATCTTTGCAAACTTCCTGTAGTAGCATGTAAGTCTTGTTATCGCACAATCTGTAGATTGTGAAAATCACAACCCAATCCACGGAAGTGTGACAACTACAGGAGTACCTACCCACTATCACCTTAGATAGACACTCCCCTTGCTTTAGTGATGATAAGTCACCACAAAGGGGGAATCTCAGTGACCCTAGGGGGATTGAGATGAAAAGTTATGTGATGATGAGTGAAACCCCTATAGGTCAATCTTGGAGATGAAGAATGGCTTGGAAAAGAGTCTTGTGAAGGAGGATAAGGTTTTCAATTGTTTTGTATCTACAAAACAATGTTAGCCCTTTCCAGAACAAGACAAATGATCATAAAACCAAGCCTCAAATCAAATGAGAATCAACAATATAAGCTTGATGTCCCAAATTGCAGCAATATGGAAATATATAGATCAACAAATAAAGAAGCTATTAGTTGCAACATTAACCATCCAAAACATSAAATAATTATTGGGTAATCAAGCCCTAAACATGTAGATAATATCCCAATATTTAGACACGAGTTTTGATGGTAAATTAGGGCTGCTAAATGACGTTATCAACAATATATTAGGGCATACTTGTGGCTGTAGAAATTTTTTTCCACAGAAGCAAGTTATAGCTGCTGAAATTCACAAGGAAAGCACTTAAATGAAATCCCTTGACAAAAATAATAATTAGCATTATTTACTTGCAATTTTCAGTGGTAGAAAGAATGACAAAAGATGATGAAATAGAGTTTTCAACAGCCCTAATGGTTTTAGCAATCAGTATATAACAACAAGATAATTACTTGGCTAAAGAAGATGCCTTAGAGGCTCAAGCAAGCTTGTAACATGAAGAACAACTTCCAACTTAGACAATTGCAAAATCTCTATTTTTCACATATACCAATGCAATGATTTTAGATCTCCAATGCGAATTAGACTACTATCTTATCAATTGGGTTATGTAGTCTCTTGTTGTAAGGGTTAGTTGTTTTACCTCCCTAGGGGTGTAAGCCTTTTTACTCCCTAAGGAAAAAAAAACTAGCAAGGTAAATCTAGGAGGGTGTAAGCCTTTTTACTCCTCCTAGCAACCTTTGCAAATTAACCTATCCAAGACAAATGTGATAGATCTTAGAGGAGGGTGTATGTCTTTATACTCCTCCAAGGGTTTAGACAAGAAAAACCAACAATATGCATAAATTTTCTTACCAATTCCAATAGATAGCAAGATAAACCCTTTTCTACCAAGAATATTCCACCACAAAGCAAGAATAAGCATCCAAGAGAGATAGTGCATCACTTCCTTCCAATAGACAAGTAACTAGCATCCAGATATCACAAGAGCAAGAGAGACATGCGATTTTCGCAAGTAGGGAGAAAATTTCAGCCAACACTAATGTAATTCTCAAGTGAGTTATATATCAAATGGAAGTGACAAAGTCTCCTTTTATACATGAACTTGTAAAAACAACTTGTCCACTTAACTTAGGGAAAAACACAAATTAGGGAGGTTGACCTCCTAATTTGCCCCTTACAAATTATAATTTAATTTTCACAAAAGAAGCAAGCCCTAAAAGATGACGTCCCGCCCTCTAGGGGTGACATTTTGGCATAGTGAGCAAGTTGTTGAGCTATTTGAGGGAGACGTTGGGCCTCCAAAGACAAATTATTCAAGGTGCAAGGGTCTTCCTCCATCAAAACATGCCAAGTCATCATCAAATCATCCATCACCATCAAACTCTAGCCTTCCAAGTGTGACGTCATGCCCCAGAAGAGGAGGATAAGGCCTCCAAAGGAAAACATTGGGGCTGGGAAAGCTAGTGAGTCACCTCCTAGGGATACTCAAGTGCCTCCAAAGGCAATGTCCCTCATCCAAGTTTTCCAAAGGAGAGGGGGCACATCATCCAACCTGTGGGATTCCTTCCCCAAGTGAAAGTCCAAGTGACCTTGTGCCTCCACGATCAAGCTTTCCCCTATCAAGGACCCGCAAAGACAAACAATTATGCCCTCCAAGGGTCCACAAGTCACAATATCATTCCAAGTAATCCATATCTAATAAAAGAACCACTCAAACATGTGCATTGAATCCCACCCTTTCAAAATAAACATATGCTCAAAGACCTTATACAATTTTCCAAATTTAGATATGGGAGGGGTGTCATAATGCCCTATTGGGTAAACCAATTCCTCATGTAGAGGAAGTTTCCAAGGAGAAACCTCTCTAGGACATGTAGTGAATTTGAAGTGGACAGGGTTAGATTTATAGGTATGGGGTTTCATGACATACATCGGCTCGTATTGTCTCATTTATGGGCGCCTTTGTTGAGGGCTAGCCACATCTCTTTTCTCTTTTTGTTTTTTAAGGCATATTTTTTCCAAACCCTTTATTAGCCATTTACTTTGCATGTGTCACCAAGTTGAAGAAAATAAGGGGCACTAAAAAGGAAATGCATAGCCCACATACGCTCTACCTTGGTTTGCATGTATTTCCAAGTTGAAGTCAACAAGGGGCACTTAAAAGGAAATGCATAGCCCACAAATGCTCTACCTTGGAGAGTTTAAGCAATTGATTAATCATTTATTTTAAGGGTCCCTTACGTTTATTTTTTGAGAAGCGTTTCATTGGTCTAGGGATCCCAGGGCGAGCCTTTATTGCATGATGTTTTTTCTAGGGCGCCTCCAAGCCTAATGACCCCTTCTTCATATGAAATGAGGTACATGCCCTTCTTGGGTCAATAAGCCCGAAAACCTAAAAGGTTGGGAGACAAAAAGGAATAAGTGGAAGGTGGCAAGTATGAACGGGAATGGTATGATGACCCTTCAAGGAGACCCCCTGGTAGAAACCATTTCCCTAAGGGTGGCCACTTACTAGGAAACCATGACACTCACTAAGGTAAAATAGGAAAAAAAACATAATTTCCAAGCAAATGTTTTCAAAATCAAGAAATTATTCTTTGTAACATGTTCAAATGCTTGAATGATTAGAATGACACTTACCACAATACTGGACTTGTTACCTCATGGAGAAATATCTGTTTCCATACGTGATCCAAGCTAGGTGTGGTGGACGTTTTTTCTAGTGATCGGATGGTGATGTGTGGTGAATGAAGGGCTTTGTGTGTTGGGATGTCTCTCGGTACTCCATGCCTGCAACCTGAGGGCCTCAAGACATCATCTTCTTGGTTATCCCTAGAAATGGGGGATAACAAGTCCTAAGAATCCATGTAAGCTATTCAAGATCTTGGAACAGGGCCAATCTTGCATAGTTGTGACTTTCTTAGGACCAAGGAGACTTACAATGTGATCCAAGTATTCAAATTCTAAAGCCCCAAAAGAACATTTGGAGCATTTCACGAATAGTTGGTGGTCCCTTAGGATTTTGCAAGGCTCTATCAACATGCTCAAGGTGTATTCCCATGTTTTGTTGTGGATCAAAATATCATCGAAGAATACCAACACAAAATTGTGTATGAAGAGTCGAAAGGTCTTGTTCATGAGGATCTGGAAGGTGGATGGAGCATTACAAAGGCCAAAAGACATCACTAAAAATTCATAATGACCTTTATATGTACAAAAGGTGGTGTTAGGGACATATGCCACTTTCATCTTGATTTGGTGGTATCCATAATGAAGGTAAAGTTTAATGAAAAACTTGGCTCCATGATGTTCATCCAAGAAATGATCAATAATTGGGATATGAAATTTTTCCTTGATGGTCAACTTATTGAGAGCCCAGAAATCTGAACACATGTGCTAAGTACCTTCTTGCTTTAATACCATGACTAATTGGCGATAAGTAAGAGCTAGTACTTGGACGTATGACTCTTTCCTCCAACAATTCTTGAATGATATTTTCAATTTCATTATATTGTGTAAAAAGGTGTTGATAAGAATGCATGTTGGGTGGTTGACTACCTTAAATGAGGGGATGTTAGGGACCTAACCTCCCTAACCCTTCACGTAGGTAGAATAATATATTTTCTATGTAATAAAGTCTGACATTAGTTAGTAAGGCCTATTTAATAATGTGAACAAGTCTAATGTAAGAAGACTTAATAGAAGCTGTCGCTTCTAGAAAAATATTCCTCTAGAATGCTCTTTAGAAGGTAGAATTAGTGTAAATAGGAGTAGAAGGCATGAGAAGACTTGTCTTGAGAATTATTGTAATAGAGTTATACTCTAATAGAGGTTTCCCCTCAAAGAGGCAAGTGAACTTGGATTTCTATCAATAAAGGTATCATTTTTGGTGTTGTGATTCTCTATATTTTATTGTTCCACTGGTTTTTGCTACAATATATATGTTTCTGCATATTATAATACATCTGGTACCTTACAAATGGTGTTGGAGATCTTTCCTCTGCATAAATTGTGGGTGATTTTTTTTCAGGGTAGAGATGTGCACTGTTGGCATCTTTAAAGCACAAAGATCGGTTGTTCAGTGGGTAAAACTGTGGCTAAGGAATACTACACGCAGGAAATATAGGCAGTTTCACGGGGTTACTCAAAAACAAAGTTTCACCTTGTTGCAAACCTCTATAACCCCTATTGGTACCTATTATAAGCAAAATCTATTCGTTGGGACAGATCCGACCTATCCGGCTGTGAAGCCGGTTACAACCTTTTTGATAGATCGACACGAGCCAAAGACTATCCACACCTCAAGTGGTCCTTCACCTGAGGCGGTAATGAACGGGAAAAAACAGAGGTGAAAGACTTACAAGAAGTCTTTCTCAGGACCACCCACCCTGGGTGCTGTCCTCCCTCAACTTCCTGGATGGCCAAAATGTCCTAGGGGTAAAAATTATGGACAGTAGGATGAAAATAAGCTCCCTGATTTTTTGGACAACAAACTAAATAAAGTGAACAACGAGTTGTTCACTCCCTTAAAGCGTTGGAAAATGACCCAGAATGGGTCCCCGGGGTAAACCGGTGTCCTGGACAATTAACCAATGGATGCCTCAAGTGAAAGAGTGAAAAACACAGGTGAAACATGAGCTAAATAATATGTATATGTATGTAGCTAAATAATATAAGTTTGTTTTGAGTGAATGGGGCAAACCCCTGAATTGTTGTCAAGTATTTTGTGGCTTTTGGCATGTATTTAACTTGTTGATTTTTGTATGGCCCCTTTAGGGGCAACCACCTGTAGATTAGTGAATGAAAAATTATACAATGAAAATATGACAAGATTAATTAATTACAAGTAACGATTACACCATTCAACCCAAAGGAATGGGTTGAGGCTCTTTGTAAGCGGCAAGGCCGCCATGTGCATGAAAGCCCCAACTAATTCCTTATATGGGGATTGGAAGTTTAATGTTTGAAATTCATAAATTGTGATGATTATCTACTCAAGTATAGATAAGATTTTATGAACATAAATTCACAAGTAAACTACTCAAGTTATCTACACAAACTAAGCATATCAACATTGGTATGTGTGCCAAAATTTTTGGAATGACTGCAAGTGATATATAAAGTGAATATGAAAGTGATTGGGTAGATTTACCGATCAAATTGGATGTTTTTATTCGCTGTCCTATTGACCCCTTTGCCTCAAACAGGGCTTTAGGTGGTCCCCAACCGCTTAGGAGAAGCAGAATAGGTGACTGGTTATGTCCTTGCAGGAAAACAATGAAATTTTAGTATTTATGTATGAAAAAACTAAATTAAATGTAACTGAAATTTGCACATAAAAGGTATATAACAACAAACTAAAATGGTTGTCCCGTGGGGGGGAATTGACCAAAATGACCAATTTTCCTATTTGGGACAACAAGGTTAATGGTAGGAAAACATAACAGAAATATACCTGAACGAAAAGAGAAAGAAAACAAATATGAACAACCAGCTAAGGGGCCTATTTGAGGGTTGTCCTAAGGGGCCCTATGACTCCCAACCACTAGTTAAGGATGAAAATAACTGAGTACTTAAGAAAATATCCACTAAAACAAATTAAACAAGCTAAACCAAGTTGTTAGAAAATGAAAGAAAACAAGTTAAACCCAAGGAAGCAACAACAAACACCTAGCTAACCAATCCCACCTGGAGATAGCTAACATAACAAGCATTTACTCCTACCCCTCAACCCTTAACCAACAAATGACACATCCAACAACTAAAATCTAACAAGTATCACACACACAAAGAGTCTTGGAAAATTTCAGCAGAGCTTTGTTACTATATTCATCCTCCATTTTTACAATGCCAACCCTCTTATTTATAAAGGAGAGGTGAAGGCTTAGGTTTAGGTTACAAGAAACTTGTCACTTTTGAAAAAGTGACAAGTGGACCAACCCTAAAGTCTTTTGTATTTTCACCAAAAAGTAATCCTATCCAAAAGGTATCTTATCTAAAAGAGATCTTATCCTAAAGTAAACCTTATCCAAAAAGGGAATCAAATCGGATTTGATTTGACCCTTTAATTTCATTGTATACATGCCAAAAACAAACTTATGCAATATTACATATTACAAAACGTCATTTTTCATAAAATGACAAAAATTGATATGCCACCTCATCATTTGCCTTGTGATTTATGCCACCCCGAAGGCTCTTTGATTGCTGCCATGTTTTGTAGCTGTAGATGAGGTGGTTTAGGACAATTCCATGCCATCCATGGCTGTCGGATTCACCGAGATGAAGCCTCAAGGTGTGGGGAAATTGCCAAGTTGCTTAGGATGGCAAGGGGCCTTTGGGATTTGGTCGTTGTAAGTAAGGAAATGCTTTCTATTCAGGCACTTTTTAGACTTGATTATACCCCCCCTTTCCTTCCTATAAGTTTCCTTGTGAGCTGGTCGAAGCATGGCTTCAATTTGAGCTTGTTTCGGTGAGGGGCCGCCTGGGCCTGAACAGTGAAAGGCTCTTCCCCTATGCCAAACAGACACAAAATTGTTCTTTATTGTGTCAATGGTGTAACTCTATCTGCTACCTTTCCTCTTCCTTTCGTTTGGTGCAAATCCGACTCCGGATGAGTAAGATATGGCCCCGGGAAGGTACGCGGAAGGAGTTGGTCGAGAGACTGATCAGGGAAAATTTTGAAGTTGGGGAAAAATTCTGGACTAGACACCAGAATTGATAGGATGCTATAGGCCTACATACCTATAGTTGAAATGGGTTTTCCTCATCCGACCCAATTTGGCCTCGGAGACCCCCAATTAGGCCTCCTTCCGACACATGCTTATTGGGCCAATAATGAGTCCTTGTCGCTCTGAGAGATGCCACTAAAATTATGGGTTGAATTTATGGAGG
>JASDQU010310048.1:42917-63467 GCA_032191745.1 Picea mariana | reverse complement strand
CCAACTTCGAGGCAAGATAACTTTAGGCTGAATTTTTTTTCAACCAGATTTCTAAAGGGGGGTGCAGAAGAGGATGAAGCTCCAAGGGTGTTGTATCCTTTTCGCCATTTGAATGAGAAAAAGAGGGACACCTACAAGTCCAATTGGTTTAGACGAACATGACAAAAGTTAGTGTATGAGTCAAATGACTCAATCACATGAGATAAACAAAACAACTAAGCTAATAACAACTAAAGAAACAAAACTACAATGCATAAGGAAATTAGAACCAAAATTAATCAAACAATTGACCAATATTTATGCCACCAATGGATAGATTGTATTAGTGGGAAAACACCAAGGAAAAAGGGGGACTTATGGATCCCCTCTTCCTCCAAGGGAGGGCTCTTGAGTCCCCTATGTGAGAGATTTTCTTACAAATGGAAAACTAGAAAGGAAATGGTGAAGAAATCCAAGCTTATTCCCTTAAGGGGTGAGGTGAATAGCTTAATGAGATGATGCTAATATGATCCAAGAAGGAAAGAGGTTCCTTGCAGGAGAATAAAGGCAGCATAACAATACAATGAGATTCTTGAATTCATAGTGCACCCATGGCCTCTTTTTATAGAAAATATTTGAGGCATTATCCAACCGGTCTTTAGTGTGAACAAGGGGCCCTTTAGGGCACCCTTAGGTATTTGACCAGCCCCCCACTTGGATTCAGTTCAGATTTGAGGGTCAAATTGACTTGGGAGATGAACCAGAAGTGGGTGAGGGGCTGACAAGAACCATAATTGCGCCATTCTCAGGTGTGCGTGGATTTTTGCATACACAATCACGCATCGGGCGCATGTGTTCTTTTCCTGCGTTTTTGACTTGAGCACGTGCGCGTGCTTCTTTTAGATTTTGAGTGCATGTCAATTTTATAACCAATTGTATAGTTTTGTGCCCTTTGGAAATGTATTTTTGGGGCTATGAATGAACTAATAGGTGTTTGGAGATGCTAGATTCCTGTGACCATTTGCAGACGAAATTTCATTGATAACATATGCCCCGTGATGTGTGAGGTTAGGAGCATACGTATAGCCGAAATAAATCAATGTTTCTTCTATTGAGAGTACCATTGTAAGAAAGAGTGTTAATAGGAACTACAAGAGAAATCCTTCGGAGAGAGAGGGGAAACTTTGGGACCCAAACCTCTCTCTAGGTGTGGGAAAATAAAAACTGTATACAAACAAGGCGGGCATGCCCCATGCTCGTGTCATGTAACTCAAATGTGTAAGATAGTAACTGAAGCTATATGATGATGTAGATAACTGCAACGCCCTTCGGGGCGGTTAGATAATGGCATATGAAAATTATGATGGTGAACATACTCTGAAAATAGGTGATGACACTTGTGAGAAGTGTCAATGACTCGCATGCATTGATGGCCTAGCAAATTTCAGAGGTATTCGGCTAGTATAAAACAACTGCAATAGTCGCAAAGTAAGACCCACCATAACATGATATTGTGTTGAATTTGAATGCTATGGGGGTCAAAGAAAACAGGGAGAAATTATGGTTCTCCCTGTGCCGTCTGAGACTCCTCATTGTAAAGGTAATGAGAGTCAAGATACTGTCGCCCTTCTGGAAACTGTGTTGATGTCGATAGAAAGGGATATACGACTCCAAGAAGAAAAGGGCTTCATGAAATCCACTGTATGAGATCAGTAACTGATGAGGGGCATGGACGGAGTCAATATGTGGTGAGACTCAAGATTGCCCTTGGTTGGGGATATATGTGAAGTATGAGTGGAAACAACTGTGAAATTGGATCTAGCATCGGGGGGACAACTAGACGTGGGTTGAAATTGTGCCAGAGGCGTGAAAAAGTGGACAAAATCATAGATCAGGGGTACATGGACTGTGGGATACTCGGGGTTTATGGACGATGTCAACATGGGTAGAAGATAGTGAATGTCCCAACCAAGGGCGACATGGGTTGATTTGTTGGAAAAAGAAGGTCGCTAAAGGTGACAATAAAAATATATGTAAATGATGGAAACAAAGGCTTTGTACAATTACCAAATGAATAAAGAATAATTTGGGATAAGTGTGCAGATACAAAAATGGGTGCCTCAGTGCAAGATGGCTTGGCCTATGAGGGTGCAAGTACTGGCGTGGAGAACTGGTGGAGGGTGGGGGCCCCATAGGTGGGTTTCTGTATGAGGTAAATGAATGGAGGGAAATTTGCAGATGGGAAAAATGATTGTGGATGAAATGGAGGGTTAATGATACTGTGGAGGCACAATGTAAATGAGAACCATGCGGAGATATCCTAGGAGTCCATTGGGAAAGCTAGCAAAATGAGGAGAAGGATTATGTGGTTGATTCTCAAACATGCGTAAGACTATCGAGACTCCCATCCATGGGGGATGAAAGCATCATGAGTGTCAAAGTACCAAGGGGGACTAGGAATGGGGAAACTCATGTGGGGGAGAGTGATACCGGGTGACAGTACTTGAAATGCAGCAGAGGTGATAGTACTGTAGAGCCAGATATAGGGATCCTAAAGGAAAATGTCGGAGGGTGTGACTGGAGATGCAATTGAGATTCATAGGGAATGATTACATTCCAGTGTCAATCATATACCTGAAGGGGCCGCGCTGGTGTGTGATGACCAAGTACCTTCACACATGAAATCCAAATACCCGACGTGAACAATATATGAAAATAAAGAACATATAATAGTTATGTGATAATTTTGAACATGGGCAGGCGTACCTGAGTGTGTCATGGAAAGATGATCTGCTGGGGAAAAGTGGAAATGATCACCCGAGGAAAATGACTGTGTAAGTGGCCAAAAATGGTTCGAAAAATGGAGCTTATGGGCTCATGTACCAAAAAATGAAAGTGGGGAAAAGGGCTTAGATATGGACAGTGGGACCATAATGCCATCCCAGTTGCACCGAACCTATGGGTGATTAAGCGGTAGTTTGGTGGGAGGACATGGACCCCCCCTTTGATTGAGGATTGATGAAGAAATATAATGAATTACATTCACGGGAGAATTGGTATGGAGTGTCAGAGGAAGCTCAAGCATATATGTGTGGCATTCTGCGGCTAATGTGTGGCAGATGTATGGGATAGATGGGAAATGATGAGTGTAATGCCCATATTTTGTGCATATGGCACATGCGAAAGTGGTTCGTATATTTTGTTTGTGTTTGGTTGATGACTCCATAGTGGCAGGGGATGTACTTGGTGGAGTGGCAAGCAAAGGGGGTGCTTGAGGAAGCTGGATAAAACTGCGTAGCTAGGGAAGAGAAGGACATTTGTGAGTGGGGTGTCCTTTTCTTTCACATAAGGCACAAGGGAGTTGAACTTGAGGAGGTAGTGGTGCGATGAGCTCTTTCTTCTTCCGTCTGCCCCCAGCTGTAGCGGTGGTGTTGGCAAGTGGGGGTGAGGGTGGTGCGGTTGGAGTTAGTACTGGAATCTACATTAATATTCCCTTTGTTTGGGGAGGGAGAGATGGTTGAGGGACCATCGCGGGTGGATGTAGATACCATACCAGAATGGCAAGAACCATGTCGAGAAGGGCAAGCATTGTGGCTACCTGAAAAAATTGTACGCCCAGTGGGGGGTAGAAGAAGGGGATTTGAGTGATGGCTTGGGGGATGGTCTCCCAAACCAGGATTTGTCCTTGGGAAGGTGGAGGCCACATCGTTGGCAAGGAGAGGGACGAGTGATATGAGAAACCAATTGAGGCATTGTTGCTTGGTAGTTTCTGCTTTGCATAAACTACGTCACCAACACCATTCGTGAATGTGGTCAGTGATATGTGTGGCTGAGGTTTGTTTAAACTCAAAGAGTAGTTTGAGACCATTGTCATGATGGATTGGTAGTTGAAAGAAAGTAAAAAAAATTTTGTCCAAGGATTCAAAAGTCACATGGGACCCTGATTTTTCATCCACATACCACTTGGTTGATGGGTCTGTGAGTGTGCGCTGAAATAACCTTAATCGGAGGGAGTCATCCACGATGTTGTTTGAAGAGCACCATAAGTGGAAGGTCATGATATGATTGGCAAGATCTTTTCCTGCCTTTCCTTCGAACTTGGGAATGTCTGAAGGTAGTTTGGTGGGCATTGCAGGCCATGTAGGGTCATGCAATATAGGATCATTGGTGAGTTTACTCAGATTTGGTATGTTGAGGGAGGCCAAATATGACATGTGGAGTGGTAGTGGAGGATTATTTCCAGCCGTGGTGTGAGTGGTTTTTGTACCTGACCGTTGAGGGGGGCTAGGTGGGGTTGTACTTCCTCCTTGAGAAGAAGTCTGCTCCTCGCTTCCTTGTGAATGAGAGCTAGTGGATGGTTGGCCTTGGGAATTGGACCCAAGTAAAGTGGAACCAAGCAAATATGATCCCAAAATAGTTGCACTCACAGGGGTGTGAGAGGGTTGAGCCGATGAGTTGGAAAGATTAGGAACTCCTCCTAGAAGAGGAGGGAGGTTCTACAAGCATTTGGAATGATGGGGATTTTGTGGGTCCCCAATGATGTCCAAATAGAAAAGTGAATGTGTGCGAATGGTGATGAGAGAAAGAAAATGAACAAGAGTCTTTGTATAATTTTGGACCTTCACAATATATCTCACAATTGCATGTAATCACAAGAGCATCATACAAAAATTAATTGAAAAGAAGCATACATGTGGGTAGGTGGTTTTTTTTTGTGTGGGAGAACAAAGAGAACAAATGCTCGTGTCCTAAAAGACGTAACGTCCTTCCTCTCAAATAGCACTGGACCTTCCAATAACACTCAATAGTGGGGTCTGAAGCCACCGAAAGAGGAACTAGTGAAGGATGAAACAATCAATTATAATGAGGGGTAGAGGGTGTATATCCCGAAAGAGCTGGCGATATTTCCCAATAGCCACACAAAATCTGATCAAGGTGAAATTGCATCCCACAATTGCCACCTGGGTAGATGTCCTAAATTTTGGCCACTAGGTACCTCAGTCAAAGTGTGGCATTTAGATTTTCGGCCTCAGAAATGGGTCACAGGCTGGATCCCTTCCAAGAGGTGGGTGCCTCAAGGGGTGATCCACAAAATAACCATACCTCGGCCTTTGACCCTTCATTGGTATCTCCCTGCCTTATGGTGTAGGAACACTTGACTTGGAGGATTTTTAAAGTTCCCTATTTGTCAACTTCTAATGTTTGAAGATGTGAGAACCAGATAACGAGAATTTATCTGGATGCCTATCCCCGATATCCTACCTAGACTAAAAAATTTCTTTTGGCACCTCCTGTGGAGGAAAACCTGGTGAATTTTTAGAAAATTTTTAGATGTGGTTGTATCCTTTCAACCACTTGAATGAGCAAAAGAGGGACACCTACAAGTCCAGTTGGGTCAACTGAACATGACAGAAGTTAGTGTATGAGTCAAATGACTCAATCACATGAGATAAACAAAACAACTAAGCTAATAACAACTAAAGAAACAAAACTACAATGCATAAGAAAATTAGAACCAAAATTAATCAAACAATTGACCAATATTCATGCCACCAATGGATAGATTGTATTAGTGGGCAAACATCAAGGAAAAAGGGGGACTTATGGATTCTTGAATTCAATAGTGCAAATATTTGAGGCATTATCCAACTGATATTTAGTGTGAACAAGGGGCCCTTTAGGGCACCCTTAGGTCTTTGACCAACTCCCCACTCAGATTCAGTTCGGATTTGAGGGTTAAATCGACTTGGGAGTTGAACCAGAAATGGGTGAGGGGCCGACAAGAACCATAAATGCATTGTTCTCAGGTGTGCATGGATTTTTGTGTACATAGTCGCGCATCGGGCGCATGTGCGCTTTTCCGACGTTTTTGACTTGATCACATGCGTGCGCTTCCTTTAGATTCCGAGAGCATGTCAATTTTATAACCATTTGTATAGTTTTGTGCCCTTTGGAAATGTATTTTTGGGGCTATGAATGAACTAATAGGTGTTTGGAGATGTTGGATTCTTGTGACCATTTTTGGACGAAATTTCAGTGATAACAAGGGGTGAGAGGGAAGACAGTTCCTTTCCGCTCATACATTATCATACGATTGTTCATGTCTTGTACTAGTTGTAAAAGGGAGGACATGTTTGTCTGTCTAACCGATTCTCCCTAGGGAAGACCAGTTCTTTCAAGTTGTTCTTCATACTCTGAACAAGCATGCAGAGTGGAACCGACATTATCAATGGATTTTTCCTCAAGCCTATGACAGTATGGGGAAGGCAATGCATTGTAGTAATGCATGAAAGCAACTTGGTTCTGAGGTCGAATGAGTTCAGGGATCTGATTGTATAGCTTAGTGAAACACAAGTTGAAAGACTTGATGGTCTCACCATCCTTATAGGTGACGTTAATGTATTCCCTTAACTTCTCGGTTGGGCTTTTAGATTACCCATAAGTGGATCGGAACCAATAGATTAACTCCTCCCAAGTAGACATAATCTTAGGAGGAAGGTCAAAGAAATCGACCGGAGCCTTTCCTTCCAAGGAATTGATGAATAAGCGCATGCAAGTATCATTGTCATTGGCTCCTATGTTATGACAAGCATTAGAAAACGCCACAAGGTGTTCGTTTGTAGTGACAGCGTTATTTCCTAAAAAGCTAGGAAGATGCTCTTTAAATTTAGGAAGTGGGCGAGTAGCAGGTGCTAGGATAAGAGGATAGGACACATGCCATGGTGTGGTTGTGGCATCTTCTTCAAACTGAAAAATTCCATACTTTTTAATGACTTTGGTGGGGTTTGTGGTAGATTGGATAGGGATATGGTGACTATATAAGCTACCAATCACTGACGAAGATGAAGACTGAGAATATGAAGGACTTCCAGTGCCACCCGAGCCACCACTAGATGCCATCTTGTGGATGATAGATGAGGGAAATAAAGACGAACTGGATGAATCAGACAAAGTTCTCCTTAGAGAAACTTGTTGGGCAAATAACATAACGTTCCTTCTTCCTATTTCAGCAATAGGATTGATTTCTAGTGATAAGCCTCTTCTTCTTCTAGAAGCACGAGAGTCTAAGGACGTGAAAGAAAGTCCAAAACTGAAGAAACAAGAAGGTTACTGCTGATTTCTAGGTTGTCTACGTCTAGCTTCTAATCGTTCTTGAGCACTAATATCTCGTTCAATTGCTGCCAAAGAATGGTTAAGCTCAACACGGGTATTAGTAGTGTCTAAAATGGTATTAAACAGATTCAAAGCAATGTTGGTCTGATCTTGAAGACTAAGATCAATATTGGGTTGCCTTGCAACAAGCACAATCATTAAGAAATAAAACTGTCAAAGAATAAATATCAGAAAAATAGATGTATCGATGAAAATCGAGTATAAAAATTAACCAGAGAGATATTGAAGATCTCCCCAGTATGGTCCCCAAATAAATGTTGAGGAAAATATATGAAATGATCTTACTCAAGCATTTTCAGATTCTGCTTGGCTAAATAAAAATAGATGGGAATGTCACCCTATGTTTATAGCCATAAACAATAACATCCTAACTCACAAGTATTGATTACAAGTGCTTAGGCTAGTCTTTTTTATAAGTAAAATCTTGCTAGAAATTCACTATTTATATGATTTTCTGAATATAACATTTGTTGAAATAAATGTAGAAACATAAGAAAAGACACCAAGATGATAATCAAGACAGATGAGACATAAATCAATCCTTTATTTCACTCCAATTCACCAAAGAGTCATTCTTTTTACAAAATCTCATGCAGAAATTTCAGACCAAAGTCAAACTTAGACATTCCCGATGGAACATACAAAAGGACCTCTGACAAAAAATAAAAAACTGAACTCTAAAAGCTAGATCAACTTTCCACAGATTGTTTTCCACTCTACTCTGCACTATAGCCTTTTTTATTCATGAAAACTAATTCACAAACAAACAAGTCTATAGAGACTATCAAAGATAGATCAACACCTATGAAAAACAAGTGTCTGAATGATGTAATTTAGTCCTGAATCTTGTTGTCTACAATAAGACCCTTCTATCATAAAAAAGAATTAGGCTTGTGATAAATTAAGGAATGAATGAAAACTGAACTATCTCAACATAAACTCAAAGACAAAACCTTTGTATGCTTCTCCTTCTATTCTCCCTTGTTCCTCCATTTCATTTTTCCTTTAAGCAAATTAGAATTGGTTGAAGTAGTTGAACTACCTCATTAGTTAAGTTAATTAAAAACTCAACCAACTTTTTAGTTAAGGGAGAAAAAATAATAAATCATAATAAGGGTTTTAGATAAATAATAACTAGTAGGTGGGCCCCCTTATGACTCCCTTTGACTCTTAATACTCATAACATAACTAGTTAATTAAGCAAAATACCCCTCCTTGTGAATCCCATCATCACATTCATATTTGACAATTATCACAATGATATTTGGAATCATTTTCAAAATACATTACCAATATATCCCAAAAAACCTGCTGTCCAAAAATCTGAAGTCAACTGTTCTCATATATACACAAATAAATAAAATTTAAAATCCATATTTTCCAGTTTGTGAGGAAATCTTTCCTTCGTTATTGTTTTCACCTTTTAAACTCTTCGAATTTGCCTTAGGCTATGTGGAGCCTTTAGGCCTAATCTCGTTGATCACATGAGAGCAATCGTCCCTCCATTGCATACAGGAGGACACCGATTTATTAGAATCATTTGAAGGTGAGAAAGGGGTGGTAGTAGCTTTCTCTTTGACAGGGGCATAGTGGGCCTCGGTTTTTAGCCTTTTATTTGAATTTCTCATTCCTGTATGCAAAATTGATTAGCAAATAATTCCTTTAACAACCATACATGAAAACTCTTTCAAAATATGAAATAGACTTTGGCTCAGCAACATATCAGACCCATGCAATCCAATCCATACAAATTGTTTAATTGTTGTCACTGAGCAGGGAGTGAGCAAAGGTCCTGGGATATGCGAGGGGTTTGTATTGGGCAAAAAGTGGTAAAATGAAGGGGAAAAGAAACATGATTACTACTCAAAGACAATCAACAATCAATTGTAGTGTAAATCAAAGAAAAATCACTGTCATCCAACCAAGAAACTGCGACTTCAAACTGCTTCAATATAGAATTCTTCTTGACAGTAATTAGATTTTAGAACAGGGAGTAAAAAATGAATGTGGGAAGGCGAGGGGATTGTAATTGGCGAAAAGAGAAATAATGGTCGGGAAGTAGAATGGGTACTGTTCATAAAATTAATTAAGTCATCCATAAAATCATTCCATATCAACGAGAAAAGATCCAACACCAACCAAAATGATCACTGTGTCAAAAGAACAACTACAATGTGAAATTAAAACAATTATGTGCATTAACTTGCTCATTGTTCGCAGTCAATATGTAACAAAACATCATCAAAACAAGACAATATGCATTCCACAACAACTTGTAGAAGAGTTATGTTCTTCTCATTTATCCATTTCATATTTTAAAACAATTCCCAAATGAATAAATTGTCACTTAATTCCACTCTGTTCAGTATAAAAAATCAACAACCTTCCATCAACACATACATAGAAAGCATGCCCGATTTAACTCCTCAATTCCATATACAATTGTAACGAGATCATACTGCCACAACACACGTGCCTATCACTGTTAAAATGTATGATATTCATTAAGCATACATAGTGGACAGTCAAACACAATGATCCATATTTAAAATGCAAAGATCCTGACTTGCCACTTAAATACACAGACAACAATAAGCATTTAAACTCACACTGTGCTCAGAATACACAGACCATTCAACAAAACGAAGAGTATTAATGTGAATGTAAGGGTTCAACCACTTTGAATTTAAACATCCTTAATGTTGGGCTATCAATCAATATAACGAGGTAACAACATTATGCTTGATCTCATAACAAAATTGATCGAATTGCAACAAAACCATATTTAAAAACATGTGACCCTCTCTGATGGCGCAATCAAATAACCATAACATATACAGTGGATGGAAATGCCATAATCATCATGATTGCAATAACCATTTGGCCATTAAAACCACATAGTCACAGTAATCATTGACTCATGTTGTAGGAACGCCACACATACCCACGCATCACGTGCGAATCATCACTGTGCATTAATCAGTTGTAAACTAATGTTAAGTTAACATTTCAATAATATCAATGCAAAAGATAGTGACTGTGTATCAACCCCATTCTTCAATCAACCAATTTCAATGTTGAACTTATCAATTAGACTGTCATAATAACCCATGTAGTGACTAATTACTAAAACCAACATCGATGTCAATATAATCAACCAAGATGAGCTAGGAACTGAACATGACAATACCCAACAACTCAAAACAATCAATAGTATACCCGACAGGCCGTTACGGTTCCCTCTATCAAAACCCGGGCTTGAGAAAATAAGGGTTTTCTCTGCAGACCAACACAGGGAGACTGGAGTCAACTCCCATCATCGTGTGAGAACCTCTGAGACCAATGGTGCACACACACAGGGTATACCATAATGATTTCACAGACAGGGTGACAATTCCAATGATAGGAGAGACTATGAACAGAGGAGTAAGGCTCCATTTTGGCCTTGTAACAATATTGGGAACACACAGGGTATAACCCTCATGGCTCCCCCAATCAACCAACTAATAGCGCTGATATGGAACCGAGCTGAGAGGAAGCAATATAACCCACTGCACAACCATCAGTAGCATGAACAACCCATACCCAAGAGAAACAATTCGCAATGACTCAAAAGTATTTCAAAATCGGTAAACCCTATAACAACAAAAGCCTGGGTATGGTGATATGAAAGCATGGAGACAACCAACCACTCTAGGCCAAATGAAACCCTCCATCTAAAACCAACAAGGATGACAGAGAGCCTTTATGGCTGCTAACACTTAGAACGACCAATAACACTGTGACTTCAACCATTATTGCAATGAAAACCATCAACGACTCATTCCAGAAAAATATCCCAAATTTACACAGTTGCCATACTTAAGGAAAGCATAGACCCATGCATCCTGATCCAAAAAATATTTCATAGCCAGAGCAGATTCATGGATGGCGAAAAGACATACCTGTAACCAAAAGCACCTTAAAACGTGAGCTTGGTTGAGCGGTTATTTCCCTGCTTGAAAGTCAGAATCTAACCACAACAAAATACAGTTTGAACAATAGCTCGACTAGGGTGGCAACCAGCGGAAGGAGTAGGAGTGACGTGCAGTAAATGCACGCCACCTCCAAACTCAAACTCATTCAATTCCTTGGTACGCACCAGCCTGGTAATCCATTAATTCATCTAATTGCACCATGCATTGAAACCAACCTCCCTTAATTGCCAAGAGCACCACCCACATCACATATTACCATTTCCAACTATACAATAATGCATATCAACTATGTTTCCATGTAACTCAATAAATCGCATAACTATTATTTGTTATCTAGGATTTACAACGATCCTTTTAATGCATATAGTGTAGCATGTTAGTATAAAATAGTTCCTTCCTTTTTTATTTTTGTTTATATTGCTTTATCTCCTTTCAATTGCCCTTTATTTGTTGTTACTAACATGTATCTTTTGCAGGTGTCACAAGTAATAAATTCATGGCTAAATAGAAAAGGTAACAACAGATATCATAAGCCATCATGTCCTTCGAGTCCAGAGCAAGAGAACAAACATGTATTATCCCTCATCCATCTGTCGTGAATAAAACCAACATTGATCATCAATCATTCTAAAAACTGTAAGCAGTGTCGAACAACAGTAAGAAAAAAAAAAGTGCGAGGTCTGATCCTCCAACCTACAAGGGGGTCCCACCTACTAGTATTATATATATTATCAGCTTAAAATTAATAGGCTTTAGTAATACTTTGCAGGCGAAATCCTCGTTGCAATTTTAATCATCAACAATGTGGTTCAACTATGATTGAGGGATGAGATTGGGTTTGCAATTCATCCAGCCCTATCCCCCTTATGGTTTTTATCAGTTTAATTCCCAATTCATACTCTTGCACGCGGATGATCCATTTAGACCACTTACTATGCAATTCGGTTTGATTCAAGGCAGTGACTAAGAGAGATGTAGGCAAAAAAACCTGAACTTTATGGTCTTGGATGTAATGTTGAAATTGCTCCAAGGATTTATACAAAGAATAACCATGTTTCTCCAGTGTATAATAGTTCAGTTGTTGTGTCTTCAAATTTTGGATCACAAAGGCGATTGGCCTAATATTTTCCTCATGATCCTTTTGCAATAAAATTGCAGAAATTGTCTCCTCTGATGAATTAGTGTACATGACAAAGTCTTTAGAGGGATTAGCACTGATTAATAGAGGTGAAAAAACAATGGATTTCTTAATGGATTCAAAATCTTGATGAGTAGGGGGGTACCATTTGAACTGAATGTCCTTCTTCATAAACTGATTTAGAGGTTTGACTACTTGAGCAAAATCAGGAATGAAGTGTCTGAGGAAGTTTATCTTTCCAAATAAAGATTGAATTTCTTTTTTATTAGTAGGTAAGGGTAGAATTTTGATTGCTACCACTCTCTCGGGATCAACTTTGATACCTTCTCGAGAGACGATGTGACCCAAAAGTTTTCCCTCCATAACGCCGAAAATGGTCTTCTTAGGATTCAAAGATATGTCAAACTTATGACATCTAAGAAGAACTTGCCTGGGGTGATCAAAATGACTACTTCGTTCTTTGGAAAACACTGTGAGGTCATCGAAGTAAACAACAATCATCTGACCCAATAAGCCTTTGACATAAATGGACATGGCACGTTGAAAGGTATTCTCAACATTAATCAAGCCAAAAGGCATCTTGTTATATGCATATGTGCCCCAACAAGTAGTGAAGGTGGTTTTGTGACTATCAGAAGGCTTGAGGGATATTTGATTGTAACCTGAGAAACCATCTAAAAGGGACATCATTTGAGACCCGAAGAGTTTTTGGAGGATCTCTTCCATTAGTGGGATGGGGTAGTTTTCTTTTAGGGATACCCTATTCAAATGTCGAAAGTCGACACACAAACGAATATCATTAGTTTTCTTCTTAACGGGAACCAAATTAGATACCCATTGTGAGTAATGGACATGGTATATGACCTCATATGCTTCCATATTGTCCAATTCAACTTTAATTGTTTGTTCCAAAGCAGGTTTGTTCTTTATTTGTCTCTACCTATAAGGTTTTGAATCAGGGATTATGGGTATGGCATGGACTATCTCCTGCATATCGAAAACCTTGAGGTTTTCGTAGCACCAAGTAAAAACATCCTTGAACTATGTCAAGAGTTCCATGAATTGAGCGATCTCAGAAGGGGAACAATGCAAACCTATATATGCCATTTTTGGATCTTTCTCAGTTCCCAGGTTAATAGGGATGGATTCTCGCACCTTCCTAACAAATTCACTATCAACACTAGGTGCAGAAGTAGTGGCATCATTGGAATCAAACATGGATTCTAGTACAAACAAACCAGAGGGAATCTTATTTTTCTTCAATTGGATTATGTTCCTAGTGTTCTCTTCCAACTCATGGATGATATGTAAATCTTTGAATTCCTCCTTGTTTTGAAGGAATCTACAGATTTGTTCGTTAGTATCAAAAACTTGCCAAGAGTCAACGTTATCAAGTAACGTAGGTCTATGTAAAATTTGGACCTTTATATCTTTGATAGACCTTACAAAATCCAAAGTGAAACAAGAACCATCCAAGGCCAAAGTATCAAATACGTGGTTTGCGGCCCTAGGTACAACTTGAATGTTGAAAGATAAGAACTTCTCAATAAGTTCCTTAGCCCTTCGGTGGTATTGTTTGAGGCATGGGTTATGAACTTCATATTTGTCTCTAATTTGATTCACAACCAATTCAAAATTTCCACTTACCAACAAATGGTGAATTCCTAAGTCTAAGGCCTTTTGGAGGCCTTGAACTAACGCTTCATATTTAGCCATATTATTAGTGTTAGGGAATTCTAATCGAAAAGTGAAAGGGATTGCCTTTCCCTTGGAATCACACAAAAAGGACCCCAGCCCTAGATCCGTGCTTAGATTTAGCACCATCAAAATCCATACTCCACACCATTTCTTCCAACTCAGAATGAGGGACATGTGCATCTTCCTCAGATAACACAGTATACGTACCCATACCTGTATTTTGAAAAGACACATGTTTTGTATTGTAGGAAGTAGGTACAACTTGCTCTCGGTATTTTGGTTCCCTCCTAATGAAAACTTCAACACCCTTATGAGGAAAGGTGAAGTGGGTTCCCTCCATGAAGTAATGACCCTTTTTTACTTTGGTGTACCACTCCCTCCCTAAAAACATGCCATATGCTTCAGGTATATCTACTACAATCATGTTTATGAGCATGCTCACCTCTGGATCTTGGTCGTAAGTAATGGATAAGTCCTTGATGTAACCAATGGTTTCTACAGTCCTTGAATCCAGAGCTAAAAGATCTTTACATGGGTCAGTGCATTCAAGACCCAATCTTCTCATGACTCGAAGGAGCATGACATTGTGCCTCCCTCCTATGTCAGTGACACAGTTATGGAGCACAAAATCATAAATTAAAACTGAGATATAGAAAGGATGAACCCCAGGGTATAAATCAATAACATCATAAGCTTCCTTAGGTGGGGAAGAGGACTCTTTGGAAAGATGAACTCTTTGTTCCATTCGTGGAGTAGGGGGTGCTTGTAGAACACGTGAAATGTTTTCAAACTGAGCAAGTGTTCTAAGAGCATATAATAATGTCATGTGGGTGGGAACCTTCGCTAGATCTTCAACGACGTTGTAAGGTACCGGTGTTGGGAAGCAGTGTGGTGGATTATTAGGTAAATTTACCTTGTTTGGAGTCCACAGAACCCTGTTCCTCGGAGGGGAGGGTAATCTACCATTCACAGGAAGTTTTCTTTTTTCATTGTCCTTGAGATCAGTTTTGGTCCCTTCCACTCCTTGCAGAGTGGTTTTAGGGTCTTGACTCCTATTTTCTATAGAAAAGCTTCCGAAAGAAAGAGGATAATCATCGGAGGGAGTATATTCTTCCATATTAACTTGGTCATTTTGGGAAGTGGAAACAAGCTTTTCTTTCACTAGAGGTAGAGGGGCTTTACCAGTTTTGGACAATTCCATGTGACGTGTATACGAGTAACAATACTCGAGATCATGTAAGTATTGGAAAAAATGACACCAATCCACATCAGCAACATGTTTCCTAGGAGGAGGATTAAGAGGGAAAGGAGGCCTTGGCCTCGCAGGAGAAGAAAACTACAAGTCATTCACCTTTCGATTAAGGGAAAGTATTTGGTTGTTCATGTTCATTAACAACTTGAGTGTTTCCAAACTTTTCCTTTCTTCAATCCTCGAATTTTGGGCAGGCGGAGGTTCATACCGAGGACCCTAGTTTTGAGGTACCTCATTCATAGGCCTCCCGTTAAAACGGGGCTGCCCTAAAGGTGAGGGAATCATACTAGATTCCTCCATGTTTATTTAAATTTCTAGGGTGCTAGCCTTGGCCACATCTAAAGTTTGTATTGATTGATCTTTCAATATATACTTTACATTCAGATTCATAGCGGTCATGTAATAATGGAACAAATTGTTCCCAGATGGTTGGGAAGCAGTTGGGATCCTATTCAAGGTCGAGGTAAAGCATTGATTAAAATTCCAAATTTGCTCACCCTCATGGATGGAGATGGTTGTGAAATCCCTGAGAAGGGAAGCAACATCATTTGTCCCTTGGAAATGTTTCTTGAATTCTTGGATCATAGTGTCCCAATCTAGGATACTATCATTGGGAAGCAAGCGATACCATCTCACTACTTCACCCTCAAAGGTTCTTACAAAAAGTCTAATGATGACATCGGGAATTGTTATGTCCATAAGTGTTAATGCATCATAGAAGTTTTGTATATGTTCTTAAACACTTAATGTACCAGTGCCACTGAACTTAGGAAGCCTATTTGGGTCATCCGCATGTATGTCATGAAGAGGTCTAGTCACTCTCAAAGGAGTCTCAAGTTGCCATGGAGTTTCCATTGAAACAACTATGGGAGGAACAAAAATAGTTGTTGGAATGACGAGAGGAACAACTTGAGTATTAGTAACTGTTGTTGGTTTAACTAAATCTTGCTTTAGTAAGGGGATTTGAATAGGAGAAGAGGAAGAGGGTGACTCATCTCGCACTATAGGGGTAACGATTTTCCATGGTTTCCCAGGTGTATGTGTCTCACTACTTGTTTTCTTTCATAAACTTTGACTTCTTGTATTCCTAGGGGACATTGTTTCCCTAGTCTTATGATACTTCCTCCCTGCCATCTTGCAAGGGGATCAAGTAAGTACTTTGAGTACAAGAGATGTATCACACCAACATTCCTACTCTTTGTAACACGATGTAGATTAAACCAACTATAAACAAATCTTTGCTTTTGTTCTTCTCGAGGTGGAAGGTAAAGTATGACAAACATATAACTTCCCACGTGAGTTTGAACAAGTAGAATCAGAGACTGAATAGGTAAAAGGAAAGAAAAACTCGATGGTATTTATGGCTCCCAGATGCAACGAAAACTGCAAGGGAACTGAACTATAACAAGCACCAAAGAAAATTCCAAAGGGTTACTGAAAGACCTTGCAACAAAATTTTGTAAACAAGTGGGAAAAGGACCACAAAGAATTTGGGTCCAATGTCTAGTATAAGTATGGGATACAAGAAAAACCAAAGAGGTTTTCAAGTCCCCAGTATGGTCGCCAGAAAAAGGTACCTGTTATAAGCAAAATATGTCCATTGGGACAGGTCCGATCTATCCGGTTGTGAAGTCGGTTACAACCTTTTTGATAGCTCGACACAAGGAATAGACTATTCAGGTGGTCCTTCGCCTAAGGCAATAATGAAGGGGAAAAGAGAGAGGTGAAGGACTTACAAGAACTCTTTCTCAAGACCACCCACCCTAGGTGTTGTCCTCCCTCAGCTTCCTGGATGGCCAAAATGGCCTGGGGGGTCAAAATTATGGACAATAGGATGAAAATAAGCTCGTTGATTTTTTGTACAGTGAACTAAATAAAGAGAACAACGAGTTGTTCACTCTCTTAAAGCATTGGAAAATGGCCCATAATGGGTCCTCGGGGTAAACCAGTGTCCTAGACAATTAACCAATGGATGACTCAAGTGAAAGATTGCAAAACAAGGGTGAAACGTGAGCTTAAAAGCTACATCCAATTCCTTTTAAATGGCTGTAAATTGCGAACAACAAGTTGTTCAGAGCTTTTAAGATAGGGAAACAAGCCCAAAATGGCTTGATACCCCCAGGGTGACCCGAGAAGTGATCCTGGAAGATTGTTAAATCAAAAGGAGGCCGTAAAAGGGGATGAACAACTGTTTTACAAGCTGTTAGAACTATGATATAAGGGAAAGCATTCACAACTTCAATTTTTGGTTCATGGGTGAAAGGTGGACGGACGAAAGGTTGACTTTAAAAGTATTTTATTGGTGAATTTTTGGTTTTTAACACATTCCTTGGCCACCACACTCTTTTGAAGGTTATCCCGATCAAGAAAACAAATCTCAGAACTGTGCCAACCAGTATAGTAAGAGTATTCCTAGCAGACCACGAAGGTTAGGTTGAAGAGTGCCCCATGCAGTTCAGAGAAGACGGGATTAGCCGCTTCTCGTCACTGGCGCTTTCGAGATAATAAAGCCGCTTGGATGGAAGAAGGATACCTGTGAAAAGGAAGAGGCCCAGGATCCCCCTAAAGGGAGTTTTAGTTGATTTTACCAAAGCAAAGTAGTATTCCAACCAAGCTAAGCTAATCAACTCCTTGATCATTTGGTACTAAGGAAATATCACTCGACTTGTACTAACTAGACAACTTTCGAGGGGATCCTAATGAAGACTCTTTGGATTTGACTCTTAGTATCCTACAAAATTGAAATTGCTTGAAATGAAACACTAGGCCATCCACGTGGTGAGGTCACGTCTTGCTTTCACAAGCATGCCTCCTGGTTACTGAATTTGAAATCTATCTAAAACTATGTACATAAAACAGCTAAATAGATAGGTGACATATATGTCATGGCTAAATAATATGTATATGTATGTAGCTAAATATTATAAGTTTGTTTTGAGTGAATGGGGCAGACCCCTGAATTGTTTTGAAGTATTTTGTGACTTTTTGCGTGTATTTAGCTTGCTGATTTTTGTATTTCCCCTTTAGTGGCAGCCGCCTGTAGATTAGTGAATAAAAAATTATACAATGAAAATATGACAAAATTAACTAATTACAAGTAATGATTTCACCATTCAACCCAAATGAATGGGTTGAGGCTCTTTGCGAGTGACAAGGCCGCCATGTGCATGAAAGCCGCAACTAATTCCTTGTGTGGGGATTGGAAGCTTAGTGTTTGAAATTCAGAAATTGTGATGATTATCTACACAAGTATAGATTAGATTTTATGAACATAAATTCACAAGTAAACTACTCAAGTTATCTACACAAACTAAGAATATCACCATTGGTATGTGTGCCAAAATTTTTGGAATGAGTGCAAGTGATATATAAAGTGAATATGAAAGTGATTGGGTAGATTTATCGATCAAATTGGATGTTTTTATTCGCTGTCATACTAGCCCCTTTGCCTCAAACAGGTCTTTAGGTGGTCCCTAACCGCTTACGAGAAACATAATAGGTGACCGGTTATGTCCTTGCAAGAAAACAACGAAATTTTAGTGTTTATGTATGGAAAAACTAAATTAAATGTAACTGGAATTTGCACATAAAAGGTATATAACAACCAACTAAGTTGGTTGTCCCGTGGGGGGAAATTGACCAAAATGACCAATTTTCCTATTTGGGACAACAAGGTTAATTGTAGGAAAACATAACAAAAATATACATGAATGAAAAGAGAAAGCAAACAAGTATGAACAACCAACTAAGGGGCCTATTTGAGGGTTGTCCTAAGGGGCCCTAGGACTCCCAGCCACTAGCTAACGCTGAAAATAACTGAGTAGTTCATAAAATCGGCACTAAAACACATCAAACAAGTTAAACCCAAGGAAGAAACAACAAACACATAGCTAACCAATCCCTCTTGGAGATAGCTAAGATAACAAGCATTTAATCCTACCCCTCAACCCTTAACCAACAAATGACACATCCAACAACTAAAATCTAACAAGTATCACACACATAAAGAGTCTTGGAAAATTTCAGCACAACTTTGTTACTATATTCATCCTCCCTTTTTACAATTCCAACCCTCTTATTTATAAAGGAGAGGTGAAGGCTTAAGGTTAGGTCACAAGACACTTGTCACTTTTGGAAAAGTGACAAGTGGACCAACCCTAAAGTATTTTGTCTTTTCACCAAAAAGTAATCTTATCCAAAAGGGATCTTATCCTAAAGTGAATCTTATCCAAAAAGGGAATCAAATAAAATTTGATTTGACCCTTTAATTACATTGTATACATGCCAAAAAGAAACTTATGCGAGACTACATATTACAAAAAGTCATTTTTCATAAAATGACAAAAATTGATATGCCACCTCATCATTTTCCTTGGGATTTGTGCCACCCCAAAGGCTCTTTGATTGCTTCCATGTTTTGCAGCTGTAGATGAGGTGGTTTAGTACAATTCCAGGCCATCCATGGTTGTTGGATTCACCGGGATGAAGCCCCAATGTGTGGGGAAATTGGTGAGCTTCTTAGGAGGGCAAGGGGCCTTTGGGATTTGGTCATTGTAAGTAAGGAAATGCTAGTTTTTTAGGCACTTTTCAGACCTGATTGTACCCCCCTTTTCTTCCTATAAGTTTCCCTGTGAGATGGCCGAAGCGTGGCCTTGATTTGGGCTTGTTTCGGTGAGGGGACACCTTGGGATTGAACCTTGAGAGGCTCTTCCCCTGTACCAAACAACCCAATTTTTTTTTGTTATTGTTCCCTTGTTGTAGCTCTGTTCGCTACCTTTCATTTGGCACAAATCCAACTATGGATGAATAAGATATGGCCCCGAGAAGGTACGCGAAAGGAGTCGGTCGAGAGACTGATCAGGGAAAATTTTGAAGTTGGGGAAAAATTATGGGCTAGACACCAGAATTGATAGGCTGATATAGACCTGCATACCTGTAGCTGAAATGGGTTTTCCTCATCTGACCCAATTTGGCCTCGGAGACTCCCAATTAGGCCTCCTTCCGACGCATGCTTGTCGGGCCAATAATGAGTCCCTGCCGCTCTAGGACATGCCACTGAAATTCTGGGCTGAATTTATGGAGGTGGATGCCATAGATGCATTCCTAACATCGCCCCAGTCGTTTCTACTATTCACAGACGAAAATATGCCTCTGTATTGCGAAGTTATGGAATTGAACTGTCCAGTAACACTTAGGGGGGCGGGGATTTAAATTATACTATATAGTTAAATATATACTACAAATTATTAAAAAAAAAAAATTTTGTTACAAATTTAAACAATATTCTATTTTAATATATATATATATATATATAAATTAAAACAAAATTTAAA
>JASDQU010310048.1:22186-32496 GCA_032191745.1 Picea mariana | reverse complement strand
TTTGAGTTTGATTAAGTGGTCAAAGTTTATATGTCCAAGTCTCCTATGCCATAACCAGCTTTCATCATGTTTTCTTAGATCACGTTCTTCTCTATTTTCTTTCAGCACATATACATTATTTTCTGTCCTTATGCCTTTGGCCACCACTTGTCCTAAGTTTACAGACTTTATCTTGCAGTCCTTGGATGTGAACAACACCTCGCATCCTCTGTCACACATTTGAATTACACTGAGAAGATTATGTTTCAGCCCATCCACAAGTAGAACATCTTGGGCTTTTCCTTTTCCATTACTTAAGCTCACCATCCCTTTGCCTTTTATTTTCCATGGAGCATCATTTCCAAAGGTTACGCTTCCTGATTTGCTTTCACTTAGAAATATAAACTTGCCTTTGTCTCCCATCATGTGTTTGGAGCATCCACTATCTATATACCAAGGGTTCGTTTTTCGTTGAGCAGACAATACTAATCCACACTTGTTACTTTCCTTCTTCTTCCAAAACTTGACATTTTCAACAGGGGATTTCAAATCTGGTTCATAGTTCCTTAACCGACACTCAATAGATTTATGTCCAAAGTTATGACAGGTGTAGCATTCAACCTCATTATTCAATAAGTCAAACTTATTGTTGCAGTGTTGCCTACTTATTGACTATTGATTATTTCTTGGCCTCCTTAGTTGTATGTGTCCAGACTTAATTTGGCAATTTGCAGTCCGTGAAGGATTGTTACTTGACTGTATCATTCTTTGTTGTGGGAAGTATTTATTCCTTTAAAATTTTAATTGCTCATGTCTAAGTCTTAAGGAACAATTTACAGCTTTGTGACCAAAGTTAGAACAGTAGAAACAATAGCCATAGAAAAATTCTTTGTACATGGAAAATGGTTGCCTTCTTTGAGCAAATCGATTTCTTTCTTGCTGATGACGTCTTTCAACAGAGAGAGCATTGTTTCTTTGTTCTACAGATTCAATCCTGGAACCTTTTTCTTTACTCGTCCTGGGCGGCTGATTGTCTTCCTTTGTTTCTATAGGCTTGTTATTATCATTGGTTGTACTTTTGACAAACTTGATGGGTTCTTCATTTCCTGGCTTCCCACTGCTTGATCCCTCTTCATAACCCAAACCAGTTTTCATCTTTGGATTCCTTTGCTAATTTAGAATGGTGGCTAATCCTTTTGAGGCTTTGATACTTGACAGATTCTGATTATACAAGTCTTGAAATTTCTCCATTTTTTTCCTTGTTTTCACTACTTCTTGTTCTAATGATTCACATCTTGTCTTCTTTTCTGATAGCTGTTGTTTTAGAATCTCTTCGATTTTCTTTGCCTCTTCCAATTCTAATTTTAGTAGGACAAGGTCTTCACCAGGTTCTTGACTGTCTTTATCGAACTGTATCAACAATTGTCTTTGCTTTCTGTTCTTGATTCTTAGTCTGTCAATCTCTTCCAATGCACTGATCAATTCTCCTTCCATGTCCACCACAGCTTCTTCATCATTCTCATCACTGCCTATGCTTTTATTGTCATAATTCTCTTTGTCCATAAGCATGAATTAATTTACCTTATCTTCATAGGAAGAGTCACTATCGGTGTCTTCTGAGGAGTCATCATTGTTTACACATAAACTTTTCTTTTTATCAAATCTCCTGGATTTGTGCTTCTCTTCACCTTCATAGTTCTGATCATGTTTCTTGTGTGGACATTTATTTGCAAAATGAACTATCCTTCCATAGTTAAAGCATTTGAAAGGTAGTTTACCTTTGTATTTGCCTGATCCCTTCTTCAGTCTCTTCATAAATTTTTCTTCAATTTCATCGGTCTCAGAACCCTCATTCTTGTCTGCTTTAAACGATGCTTCTCTGGAAGTGGGTTTATCTTTAACTATTCTCATTTCATATGTAGTCAGTGTTCCTAGAAGTTGATCAAACTGCAAGGTTTTTAGATCATTAAGTTATTCTATAGCAGAGACCTTCAGGTTGAACCTATCTGGGAGAGATCTCAAGATTTTCTGAACTAAAGAAGGTTCCCCAATTGTTTCACCAAGTGCCTTCATTGCATTTACCATTTATTCTATTCTCAGAAAGTATTTTCCAATAGTTTCATCTTCCTTCATCTTCAGCTGTTCAAACGGTATTCTGTAGGTTTGAAGCTTTGCATCCTTTACCTTCTCATTACCCTCATAACTGTTAATGAGTTTGTCCCACATTTCTTTGGCATTTTCTAGGTGCATAACTTTTACAAATTCTACTTCTGCAAGCCCAATCAAGATAGCATTCATAGCCTTAGCGTTGAAGCTAAATTCTAGTTTGTCATCCTTATTAGCTAGCACAACTAGCTTTACATAACCAGTATCTACCACATCCCAAACATCTGCACCTAAATCCATTATGTAGGTTCTCATTCTAACTTTCCAGAAGGCAAAGTTTGTTCCATTGAACAGAGGGGACTTATTGGTTGAATTTACTTCATGGTTTGACATGTTTAAGATCTAGGATCTACCCTTAGATAAAAGGGGCTGGCTCTGATACCAATTGTTGGACAACTGAGAGGGGGCGGTGAATCAGTTTTCACCGTACTTAAACATTTTTTCTTCTTTTAAACTCTTTGCAGAAACACTGAATGATGATCACATTAATGCAGGGAGATAAACAATGGCACATTCAACATCAGTCACATATATGAGAAACACAGAGACAAATATTTCCCGAGGAAACCCATACAGGGTAAAAACCTCTTTTTCTTTATATGATAAGTAATAGTTACATTCTTTACATTATCATACATATGAGAACCAACTCATAATGAGGCTACAACCTCGGTTTTGCAAGCTGCTACTTGCTGAGAGCACCAACTCTCTGTTTTCTCTAGCACCCACTAGAAGGAAGAACCAACTCCCTGGTTTCTCTAGCACCAACTAGAAGGAAGCACCAACTCCCTGAGTGTTTCCAGCCCCGACTGGATGGAAGCACCAACTTCCAATCATACAGGCACCAACCTGTATAACAGAGAACAAGAGTTCTCCCTTGCACCACCCTGCCACCCTGGTTTCTCTGGCTGCAACTAGATGGAAGCTACAACTCCCTGTATTCAAGCACCCACTTGAACTTATGAGGACAACAATCCTCCCTAGCACCTCCCTTCCACCCTGAAATAAAAATCTTTGCTACTGAAACTTATTACAGTGATATGATGTTCAACAATGGATTACCAGACTCATCACTGTGCTGCTGCATTTCGTTGCTCTGTCTGCCTCATTTCCTTTCTTCACACATGACTTGCGTTGTCTGTTCTTCTGCTTTTTATGCTCTGTGCACCATGTCCATTCACTGCACATTTCCTCTTCTGTTCAATTCAGTTGCTGCCCTCTCCTCCTTTTTCACACATGAATCACCTTCAATAACAACAACCACATAAACTCCAATAGCAACCACAACCCCTTCTCTTCTCTGTACCATGTATATATATAGCTTCTGTGCATCTTGTGCATGCAATATTCACCATTCTTCTGCATGCTCATATAGTGCCAATCTCCTCCACATCTCAAGTGCTCTGCATGATCATCATCGCGACTCTTTAACTTCTCTGGCAGTTCAACCCCTTTGTCTATCATCACTAGGTGTTAAGCCGAGATTCCTTTTTCTCTCTGGTAGTTGAGACTCTTCGTCTTCTTTGTTACAGTCGATCTCATCCTTTCTGTTTTAGTTACGAGCTCAAACCCTCATCCAGCTATCAATTTCCTCCACGAATTGTCTTCATTCCACTGGTAGATTCCATGTGAGTCTTCAGCTCTTCTGGAAATCACACCAAAGTCTCTTCGCATCCTCTGGTAGAAACCATCAATGGTTTCTAGCAGTTTCACTGTGTTGTGTAACAGTAGCCCTCCGATATTGTTCAAATTCACCTTCACTGTTGAATTGAATCCATGGGATCTTGCATTCATTTCGACATTTCAACATTTGACAATTCTGTGCTGAGTGTCTCGACACTTCATTTCTCGATCTCCGAAGTTTCGATACAGAACTTTTCTGCACTAGCTCCTTCCCCAATATGACTATGGTCATAACCAAGCGACTATGCAAAAAGGTGCTTTTCATGAATTCGCGTTTCGTGAATCTGGAGATGAGGCATCTCGACTTTCCAAGTTGCGATCTCTGAAACCCCGAAATGGAGCTTATCTGGACTAACTCCTTCCCTTCTCGTGACCATGGGCTGTGACCATAGCCTTATGCATAAGGCGCTTTCGTGATTTTTCATTTCGTGAGTCTAGAGATAAGACATCTCGACTCTCCAAATCGCGATCCCCGATACCCTGAAATGGCGTGGGATCAACGGTCCTGATCAGAGCTTCATTCAACGGTTGCGATTGAATCACAATTTCGCATATCGCGAAATCGAAATTCTTGTTGCATTGTTTACTTGTCACTCCATGTTGCGATCCTCGAAACTCCGACACGAACTGGAATCAACGGTCTAGATCAAAGCTTGATCTGATGGCTCAGATTACATCGTAATTTCTCATATCGCGATATCGGGATTCCTGATGTTAATAATCTTTTGACATGTTCAACTCGCGATCCTTGAAACTACGACATGGACTAGAATCAACAGTCCAGATTCAAACTCGATCTGACGGCTCAGATTAAGTCACGATTTCGCATATCTCGATTACACCCGCTTCTCCTTGTTATACTTTAAAAGGTGTGCAGGTTCTCCTTGATCCAATGATGGTCGGGTCCTGCACTTGGATCTAACGTCTGATATCTGTCCTCCTGTTCAACGCTCTTCTTGTCTATATTATGATCTGACGACCCTCGCTCTTACAAGAATTTTGAATGAGATCCAACGATTAGAAATGCTTCTCGGGCCTTCGATCATTTTATCAATGTTGCGTTGCCTTCAATCATTCGATCTTCCTGGACTTATCTTCTATTTTCCTGTTTATCATCGTTGTTGTACTCAAGCCATCATCACTATTGTACTTGCTAGTGTTGCCTTCGATCATTCGATCTTCCTGGACTTATCTTCTATCTGCCTGTTGATCATCGGTGCTGTACTCAAGCCATCATCACTGCTGTACTTGCCATCAATGACAAGCATATGCTACCTGTTAAACATTTTCCAACAGACACCATATTGGCTCGACATCATTTGGATACCTTTTTAGAAGTTTTCAATTCATGTGCCTCCCGAAATCAATATGAGGATGTGTATCAATATATTCTCTTCATCTCTCACAGTGAAGGAAAAATAATGGTACAATAATATCCCTCCAAAAAAAATTACTACTAGGGAAACATTTCAAAACCTCTTCATGAAAATATTTGTGGAAAATGAAGGTTATGTATCCCGATCTATGTTTTTCCCTTGTCTTGTTAATCATAATATCTTTTTTGGATCTTTCGTCTCCTCTCAATCTTCAAAAAGAAGTGATCATGTTAGTGAGGAAAAAGATGAGTTGTTGCATATATGTAGTAATCTTGTTCAAATATGGATTGATCAAGCTTGTGGCTATTCTTTCTAGCGAGATTTTCTTTCTCCCACCCACCTTCATGAATTGTTTCCTATGGTTTATCACATGCTTATTTATGCTCATAATTTTTACATGATTGATTTATCATTGTTGTATTATGTAATTAAGCAGAAGGGGAGATAAATTCATGAGGTGATTAGTTGGTTTCATTAGTTGTATGATTTCACCTAACATCCTCAGGACCTGATTTCCGCGGGCCTCAGGCCCCAGGTAAGTAGGTAGGCCATTTTCTTTCTTGCATTTTCATTTGTGTGTTCATCAAGGTGTAGTTGCATTTTATTTCATTTATTTTCTTTGAATATTGTTTCTCTTTCATTTATGCATAATTGTTACGATGCATTTGTCTGAACCATATTACATGTTAGTTAGAAGTTTTTGAAAATATGCAAAATTTTCTTTTTAAGAATAGTTGAAATTTTGAAGTTTTGATTATATGAACAAAGGGTGAGTAAGCCACCCCTCGATGCTCTAATATTTGTCTTGAGTATGTGTAAGAACATGTCTTACCAAGATATGTTGAGGTTCTCATGTACTCTACAATGAGCACATGTCCCCATGTAGGAGATAGATGTTACCCCCCCATGCTAGGGGTAACTAAGGAAATGATGTCTGGAGGCCCGTAGGTTGAAGACATGGAGTGTCAAGAGCTAGATGAGCAGGTAGAGCACCTCCTATCACCATACATCACCATTGATCGACATAAAAAACATCCACCACAACAAGCTTGGCCCAAAAAGGACAACAGTTCTTTCTTCATGAGGTAACAAGTTCAGTCTCATGGTAAGTGTTAGTTTAATAATTGAAGCATTTGAGCATGTTTCTTGGAAATTATACATTTTCTTGGAAATTATACTTTTTTCCTCATTTCACCTTGGTGGTTCACATGGTTTCCTAGTAAGTGGGTCACCCTTGGGAAAAGGGTTTCTTCTAGGGGGTCTCTTGAAGGGTCATCGTACCATTCATGCAAAAACATATCACTTTCCACACCCTTCCCTTTAGTTTCCTCATATTTTTGGATTTTGGGTTTATTGACCCCAAGAAGGGTTTGTACCTCATTTCATGGGGAGAAGGGGCTAAAGGCCCATAGGTGTTGTAGTTGGAAAAAGTTAAAATCCATAAATTATCTCTCTAGATACTCGCCCTAAGGTCCTGAGAGCAATGAAATTCTTCTCCATAAAATTTGAAGGATCTTTAAAAAGTAAAACACGTAATTAATAAATGTCCCTCTTGTTGAGGGAATGCATTTGTGGTGTCTTTTACTTTCCTTGCACATCGCACTCAATGTGTTCCTAGCTCCAAGTGGAACGGTGGTGCTCCTTACTTTCCATTTCACATAACACTAAATGTTTTGTACCATAATACATTAATGGAAAATAAAAGGGCTTGGAAAAAGGTTGCATTGCAAACGAGGGATGTAACACACCCTCCACAAAGGCGCTCATAAATGAGACAATATGAGCCCTTGATATTTCAAGAACTCCATGCCCAAAATTCATACCCCCTTCCACCTCATACTCATTACATGACTTAGAGAGGGTCTTCTTGGGAAAAACTCCTTGACTTGGGGATTGATCTGCCCAATAAGGCACCATGAAAACCATCCCATACTTAAATTTGGAAAATTTTATAAGGTCTTTGAGAATTTGTCTAGTTTGAAAAGGGGGGACTTGATGCACATGTTTGGGTGCCTCCTTTATTAAATGTGGCTTACTTGGCATAATACATGTGACTTGTGGACCCTTGGAGGGCATACTTGTTTGTCTTTGTAGGACCTTGCCATCTGAAAGATTTTCCATGGAGAAATTGTGCCATTTTGACCTTCATGGGGGTTTGAAAACCCCAAGGATGGACATCATACCCCACAATATGGGTAAAGGACCTTGGAGCCTTGGTGTGCAAACACTAGAAAATTTGGGCCATTTTACAACGACTATTTCGACGCTCTTGTGACGTTATGTCATGGATATTGCGACGAATCTTGGGTCTCGCAAATGTCGCTTCGCGTGACGTGGCATGTGCGATGAACCTGACTTAATGTCGCAAGAGAGACGCCAGTAGGGAGTTGTCACAATTGCGACAAAGAAGAAATATCATCACCAGAATGACTTAAAGTAGGAAAATCATCGAAAGAGCGACAAAGTAGGGAAATCGTCACAAGAGCAACTAGCGATGAAAATCATCGCAAATGAGACAATGTAGAGATAATGTCGCAAGAGAAAAAAATAAAGGGAGATCTTTGCACACACAACAATAGGAAATTTGTCACAAGATTGACAAACGTAACAAAGTTTTGATGAATCAACTTTCAAAGGGGTCGTCGCAAGAGCGACGAAAACAGGGTATATTGTGATGAAATTTCTATACAATTTTTCGTGATTTGTATAGCAAGTTCGTCACAAGATTTTTATGGGGTCATCACAATTGCGACAACAACAATTTATTTAAAAAAAAAAAAGATTTTTGAGCAAAAAAAAAAAAATTTAATTTTGAGCCAATTATACAAGGTGCTATGATTGCACACTAAAGAGGTCATCCAAGTGAAGTTGTTGCATTGATATAGTGTTGGTAAGAATTTGAAACAAAAGAAAATTGTTTCCATGCTAGGAACCAATTGGTCCTAGTATAAGGAGGTCATTCACACATCCTCTTGTGGAATCGCTACATGATAGAATAGCTAGGATCTATAGATAAATCCATATCAAGAACTCGAGCTAGTAACAAAATCCAACATTCATAGTTAGATCCATGGTCAAGAGAAACGTAAATATGACACATTGTTCTAGATTGGTCCTCTAATATTTTGGAGAACAAAAACACTCTCAATGTGGAGGCTTGTTTTGAAATGGATTTGAACATGAGAATGATTGTAAGAATCAATACCTACAAGTGTAATTTAAAAATTAATGAATGCTATATAATAAAGGAAAATGCAGGATTTAATAAATTAAATGAGACAGAAAAAAAAGTAAAACAAAATAAAATAGAAAAATGAAAATAGGATCAAAAAAGAGAGAGAGCAATGGGAACTAAAAGGTCAGTCTCTTGGCCTTCCCATTGCCCCCATGATCTCTTATTCATCCTTTTGACATGACTCTCAAAGGGTATTTTGGTCCAAAGAGGAAAGTATGCACAAATATCCATGAGTTACATTGTAACCAAAGATTCTCAAAATGAGAATTGAGTAACCATTGAAATTTGTTTTTCCCATTTGGGTTGGTACTAGAGTAAACATTATGTCATTGTGTGACATCTCATTTATGTTAAATTAATGGAATATAAGTTGGTTTGGAGTTTAAGTAAAAGAACAACCAGTGTCCTATACAAAAGTTACTGAAGATGAGATACTAACATGCTATGTCTCATATGCAATATGTAGAAATGATGAAGGAACTAGTGAGGGCAATGGATCCACTTGCTAAGATCCCTTTGGAATATTAGTAGTATGTGGTTTTAGTGTGGGATGTAGGAGGAAACAATGTTACCCTTGTGGATCCCTTTGAAATATTAGTAGATGATCCCTTTGGCACATTAGTAGTATGTGGTTTGAGAAAATTTGGTGGTAGTGAGAACTCTTGAGTATAATCGAGCTTGCCTTGATTGTTATGTGGGAGTTCATATTTCAAAGTGCAATTTTGGGATCTGACGATTGGCATTGTTACCAGGGTTGAAAAAGTTTGATTCCCTAGATTCAATAGATTTGGTATAGCATGGTGTTGGGAAGTCGTATTTCTTTTAATCATTAGTTTACAGTTGCTTGTATTGAGGGCGAGAGAAAGAAATGGTATGCAAGGAATTTCAAGTTCTCACATGGTAACTCCAATTATGGAGCACATCCCTTTGATTGTTATGGATAAATTTTCTCTAGTCTAGGAGGATCAAGATCTTGACTACTATAGTTTTGTGCAAAACAAAAGAGATATTGATGGGGGTGGTGAGCATAATATTTAAGGATTGAAATAATAGAATTGGATAGAACCCTAAGAAGGGGAGTCTTTGTCAAATCATTGTCAATGGAGAGTTATATGAG
The DNA here is from genome assembly GCA_032191745.1 of Picea mariana. NCBI lineage: Eukaryota > Viridiplantae > Streptophyta > Pinopsida > Pinales > Pinaceae > Picea > Picea mariana. The sequence continues at coordinate 22,940 of JASDQU010310048.1, read as the reverse complement.
GATCCTCTATATGACATTTACTACCATGATTATGAAGAAAAACATCATAATTTGATATTTTTCTTGGAGATGACTTTTAACATTGTGTTATGGGTATGGGAGGTCATATTAAACACATATAATGCATATCATGGGGCTTCACAAACCATAATAATTGTTGTGATAGTAAACTTTATTTCCTGATATTTCCATTGAAGGTTTAGTTACAAGTTTTGCACTATATTCAAGGTGGTTTTTGTTGCTACTCGGTTCTCCTCTTTTTGTATGGAAATGCCTAGAATTTCCAAGTGGAGGCATGGCGTTATTTGGAGAAGATGATGACATCTCATGCTGTCTTTTATTATCCACAAAAGTTGCATTATTTTCTTACTTATTGTAGCTTAGGTGACATGCTATCACAACTCTCTCATTATAGCTTATTTTTTTGACCTCGTCAATGGTTTCGGGTTCCCTTTATCTTGGTATTGGTTCGTAGGCCTTATAAGGTGTTGGCTCAAAGCCTTTACATTAAGCTCTAAGCATGATACTAGGGTTTTAGGTCGCTTCTTGTGATTTTTGTTTTGTTTTGAGGGTGTGTTTATCCCACACACCTTATTGAATATATGTGGGGGATAAATTGCGTCTTTTCTCATAGACACATTGCTCCCTTGCACATCAATGAAGTTTTTTTAAAGGGACAAATTAGTTGACATATGGTCAAAACTCTCTCATTGTCGTTTATTTTGTTTTCTTCATTGATGGTGTTGGGTTCCCT
>JASDQU010310047.1:111118-136597 GCA_032191745.1 Picea mariana | reverse complement strand
TATCATTATTTTAAACTCCTTACAGAGAACTTAATGAAAATCAAAATAATGTAGGGAGGTAAGCAATAGAACATTCAACATCAATCACACACATGAAATACACAGAGATAGATATTTCCTGAGGAAACCCATAAAGGGTAAAAACCTCTTCTTCTTGATATGATAAGTAATCTTTATATTTTGTAAATTATCATACTTATGAGCTCCAAATCATTGTGAGGCTACCACCTTTGTTTTGCAAGCTACAACTTGCTGAGAGAACCAACTCTCTGGATTCTCTAGCACCTACTAGAAGGAAGCACCAACTCCCTGGTTTCTCTAGCACCCACTAGAAGGAAGCAAAAACTCCCTGAGTGTTCCATCACCCATTGGATGGAAGCACCAACTTCCAGTCACATAGGCACCAACCTATATAACAAAGAACAATAGTTCTCCCTTGCACCACCCTGTTTTTTCTGGCTGCAACCAGATGGAAGCTACAACTCCCTGTGTTCAAGAACCCACTTGAAACTCTGAGGACATCAATCCTCCCTAGAACCTCCCTTCCACCCTGAAATATAAATCTTTGCTTCTCATAAATATATCACAGTGATATAGGATTTATCAATGGCTTACTAGTCACATCATTGTTCTGCTACATTTCCCATCTCTTCATGCATTAGTGTCTTCCTGCTTGCATCCACTTGTGCTTTATGTTCTTTTGTGTTTTATGCTTTGTGCAACATTTCTCTTCTATGTGCTATGCCTCTTCTTTTCATTTCAATTGCTCCACTTAGCCATCTTATTCTCGCATGAATCAAACTCAACAACAACATTCATCTCCTCTTTGTTCTTTGTTTTTTTATCTTCTCTGTGCACCAACTACATGTTATGTGAAATGCCTCTACATGAAATTCCCTATGTCATTGTTCTACCCTTGTGGTTTTCCACTCTAGATCATTTTCTCTCTTGCATCACTCAACAACAGAATTACCTCCCTTCTCTATTTTGCATGATTTCCTCATCCTGAGTCCTTTGCCAGATCATCATTGCAACCCTTTGTCCTCTTTGGTGTTATCGAATATCATCATCATCAGTGGTCATTATGCCAAGATTCCTTAGCCTCTCTGGTAGTCAAGACTCCCCGTATTCTCTGTCACAGTCGAGCTCATCCTCTCTGTTGCAATTATAGACTTCGACTCTTTTCCATATGTCAATCGCCTCTATGAACAATCTTCATTCCACTGGAAGTTACTTTAGGACTCTTCATCTCCTCTGGCGATCACCCTGCAGCTCCCCGAGTTCTCTGGTCGATTTCATCACTCCATTCTAGTAGTTTCAGCCAGTCAAGTATGACTTCTTTTGATTCTAAGCCTCTTCCTTCATGTGACCTATGGCGGTGACCAAACACCTATTCAAAAGGTGCTTCGCGACTCGTGACTTCGGGGATCTTGGTATGAGGCATGTCGACTCTCCCAAGTCGTGATCTATGAAATGGGGCCTAGTTGGGCTAGCTCCTTCCTCTCTCATGACCATGAGCTATGACCAAGTGCTTATTCAAAAGGGTGCTTTACGATTTTGACAATCTCCCATGTGGAGCCCAACAACATGCTAGCTCCTCCCTTAATCCTTCAAAGATGTGACCTCCAGTTGTGACCAGGGGCCAAGCAAAAAGGGTTCTTCATGATTTTGCAACTTCGCGGGACTTTGTCATGCCTGATCAATGGTTCACGATCCTGGGTAATTCAACGGCCCATAAATTTTTCGGGAGTTCACATTTCAGAGATTTTGCAGCGAGTTGTCTCCAAAACTCCTGGTACGTGCAATTCTAAAATGGCTTCATATCAGATCAACGGTCAAGATTTCTCGGTGATCCAACGACTATCCTCCACTCTAGGACTTCAGCCTTTGGGACTTTGGGGGAGTGTTGATGGTAAAACTCACGGAGTGACGTAACTTTTGCATCACTCGATGACGTGTCATGAGCCGAGCAGCTACCATGTGTCACTCAGATTTGTGATTTCCACGTACCTGAAATGTTGAATCAACTTGACACTTGTCATTGTCTGATTATGCCACGTGTCCTTGTTGACGTAGTCTACCACCTATCCTTGCTAATAGGATCTGCCACATTCATCTCCTAGATCTGACGGCCCAGATTAGTCCTTGATCCAATGACTCAGATCATATCGCGATTTCACATTTCTCGACTTTGGAAGTTATTTCACCTCTGTTCTCCCGATTCTCGAATTCCTGATATCCACGGGTGCCAAATCAAAGGCTTACGCTCCTCAGTCATCCAATGGTCTAGATCTCACTTTTGCAAATTCTGACTTCATTCTTTGTCGTGCCAGATCAATGGTCCAGAATGCTTCCTTGATCAACGGTTGTGATCAGTTTCTTCATTTCAAGATTTCACATTTTGTGATGTCGAAGGTTAGAGCACCTCCCTTCTTCCGATTCTCGATTCTCCGAAGCCTACTCCAGATCAACGATCCACAACCTTATGTGGTTCAATGGTCCATATCTCATTGGGATTTTGCGTTTCGCGATATATGCGAGCTTCACAACGTAGTTCTCCCGATTCATGATTCTACGGAACTGCTCATTGACTGCTGCATGTCCTATGGATCGAATGGCCTAGAATTCATCTTCGAGACTCGAGACTTTGTTCTTTGTTGTGACAGATCAACGATCGAGAACCATTTGTGATCCAATGACCCATATCATGTCACGATTTTTTGTTTCGCGAGTTGGAAGGTTTATAGCACCTCCTTCCTTTGAATTTCCAGTCAGCGAAATGTTGATCTCTCGCCACGTGTCCTATGGAACCAACGGTCCATATCTTATAGTGATTTTGTGTTTTGCGAGTTGGAAGGTTAGAGAACTTCCTTCCTTTGAATTTCCAGTTAGAAAAATGTTGATCTCTCACCATGTGTCCTTCGGATCCAACAATCCACGACTGTCCTCGATGGACGACCAAGATTCCTTCACAGCTTTGGAGTGTTGGATGAATCCTGGGCTTATCCTCCTTGAAACTCCACTAGATCTAATGACCCACGCCGCTCCTCTATCCATGATCGATGGCCCATGTCCCTCCTCCTACTGAGTTTCATTCCTCTCGACTTGGAAGAATTTTTAAGTGCCAAAGGCCTTGAACTTTGATCCTTCTGTGAGTCCTCATGAATTTGGGTCTCGTCTGTGTTTTCTCATCTCTTCATACTTGAGATTTGGTTCGCTATTGTTCTTTCTAGTAAGCCTTCCATCGTCTCTACTCCTCGTGAGCTTATCATTCCTATGTGTTCTTTCCATAAATGACAAGCACACTCTACCTGTAAACATTCCAACAATTGGTTGTAGGTGACAGTGATTTCTAAAACTGTATGAACTGGGTTTTCTTGCAACTTTGTGAGTTTTTTCACCTTACCATAATGCTTCTCCCTTCCAAGATTTGTGAATAATCAGTTCACAATTTGCAAGATACCCTCAGCTCAATTTCTCTTTATTTAATAACAAAACAAATACAAAACTCATCAATACTAAAAAACTCACCAAACTCTTTAGAAAGAAACTCTGTGAAAAACACAGTGACAATAATTTCGAGATATCCATTTCACTTGGTTGTTTCTTGAATATTCCATTGGTAACACATGAGTTGTTTCCCCCAAACTGATTACATGACATGTCCTCATGTTGCACTGAAAAACAAATAGATTTTTTCTTTTCAATCTCAACAAACAATTGTGAACGGTTGAAATACATCTTCAATCATCAATCTAGAAATAAAATTGGTTATCCTACCAATGGAAATGAACTTCAACACACAATCTCAAAATTGTCTCTTTGCTGAAAACTGGTGCTTAAAAAAAAGCATATCTTCATGCTTTAAAAGTTTGTATATCACATCTCTGTGTAAACTCGTCTCTACTTTAACAAAATATTTTCTCATTAAATCCATATCCATTGTTATATTCATGCTTGAATAACCATTAAATCAACACAATGCTTGTTTACTAGAGTGGAGGTGATTTTGGTTAACTATCTTGATTATGGATGGTTGTAAATGAGTGCCAAGAATGTATAGAAGACTCACAATGGTCAAACCAATCTTGGTAATGTGGATATTTGATAGTTTACAAGTGAATGGAAAAACACTCAGTAGCTTAAAGAAAAGGATAATGTCGAAGAATAATCATCAAACAGGAAATGGGAAGTAAAATACCCAAGTAAGGAACATAAAATAACTGTAACATTTTCATCCATTCTCATTGTTGAATCAATGCAATTAATGAGAGACCTTGTTCCATTTTTTAACCGATTTATTTTCCAAGTCACATGAATCCTTCTATAGTTATACCATCAACTATCATGTTACTAGCAAAGATAAACATTATCTTATGAGCACAAAGACCACTTTCAGAAAATACCCTGGCATCAAGCAACAATGATGTTCTATATTTCTTAAATACCCCTTGACCAACTCTCACATTACATCCGGAAATGATAATACATAATTGTCTTGAAAATATGATAAATTTTGGAGTTACAAAGGTTATACCCCTCATGATGAGTAAAACCAATGTATGCATTAGTAAATGATGGAGAAAAACCAAGGAACTCGTATCTTTGTTTTCCACCCCATTGTGTAACAACATATTATTATATAAGAATGGATTTTAGAGAAACTTTTTTCTGCTATAGGTTATTTTGGAGAAGCACATCCCTCTCTTCCAATATTTTCCTTGTTTTGTGTATGTGTATCAGCTACTCCTTGGGTTTCTTTTGGTTCTTGTGGAGCAACAACAATACATGTTGTTTTCTTACAATTAGTTCTTGTGTAGCAATGACAAGGGTTTGTTGTGTAGAAGAATACTAGTACCCTCTCCATGCTTCAACAAGGTTGTGGGAAATTATTCCATGAGTAGGATGATGTCATGAGTCACATGGAAGAAGGGTGTTGATGATAGAGTGATGAAAGGTAAGGAAATGGACAATGTCCCCCCCACCCAAACTGAAATATTTTAGCAATCCTTGGAAAATGGCAATGAATTATGATAGAGGCAAAAATAATGGAGTAGGAATAGGTAATTTTCCAAATACACATGTATAACATTCAATGAATCATGATTAAATAAAATAAAAGAAAGCATACCTGCACCTACCTATGAAGTCCATAATGTTTGTAGCAACATCCCGATCTGATATGGTCCACAATGATGTAGAAACATTGCAAAGGAGAGCAGTGTGGAGCTTGGAACATGTAGTACAATGTAGATCTGTAACAAACTTCTGATGTAGTAATGAATCTTGGAAATCTTTATTCAACTTGGAAATCATTCTTTAGAGACAGGGATAATTTTAAGAATGAAAAATTATATTAAAATGTAGAAACATGAGATAATCTTAATATTCCTTCATATGTAAAATGCAAAATGTTTGGCGATAGGTTTGAAAAAATATTCAAATTTCTATGGATTTTATATAGTTTTTATAAAATTTTAGTGATTTTTAAGGTAAAATAATTTTATTCTATGGAATTTGGGCGAATCATTTTTAGAAAAAATGGAAATTGGCGATTCTTGTTTTGGGAAAAACCATGGAAAATTAGCCCATTGGCGAAATTTATCCCCTAAAATCATCTATGTTTAGAGAGAAACTTGGATGTAATTGTTTATTTCTCACTTTATTTGCAAACCTTGCTCGCTAGCAAGCCAGTTTTAAAACAAGGTTTGTCCAACAACTCCCAAAGGGTTTTCATAGTCAGAATGTTTTTATTCTTGAGGAATGCTTGTCAACAAGTTGGTTTTCAAGAACTCCAAAGTCTGATGGCACCCAAGACATTTGTTTACATCAAATTTTATGAGGAAAAGGAAAACAAGATGGCTTAACATTGTAAGTGAGTTGAGTGACTTTATTTCATGGGTTAGGTGTGGATGGAGTAGTAAGTAGGAAATGAGGAGGCTGAAGTAGGCCTGATAATAATGGTCTCATGAGGATTTTGACTTTAAGGTTGACAAAAAATGAAACTTTATTAACTTCAACATGTATGCATTCATGATTTAGGAAGAAAAAAATACATAAGCATACCATGGTATTGGTGAATGAGCACGATGGACATGAGATATTTTGAAAGGATTCTTCTAGGGGAAGGGAATGTGGTCATGGGAATTGATATCTATAAAATTGGTCCTCAATGGGTCTTCACATCAATTCTCCGTTTGTGTTTTCTTCGATCCATCTACAACCCTGAAGAAAAAGTTGCAGCGGTGCAATAATAAGGAAAGAGTAGAAACATTATGTAGTATTGTTGTAACAACAACATGTAGCAGAAATATAACAACATCATTATAGAAAATGATAGGCTTAGAAATGGATATGAATGATGTCTGTAAAGTATGCCCCTTTTTTCATGAAATTTTGTCTTCAAGAATCACTTGTGCATAACTTGACTTCCTTAGTCTTCCCAGGACTTGCAAAAAATGATCACTTACCTGCAATAAAACGTGAGATAACACAATAAGAGAGGTGATAAGGATATCTCCATCCAAGAAATCCGTAAAAAAAAAACAAGTAGCTACTTATAAAGCAAATCCAAGGAAAAATGAACGAAGAAAAAATCATTTTATACCTGCTGAGGAGAGGTGACCTCCTTAGACTACCTTGTAATATTTTGTTGATAAATTCTTCGTTTCTCATCCAATTTGAGTGATACCAAATCCAAACGAAAATAGATTCACATGGATACTTCCAATAGAAATAGGTTTTAAAAATGTTTTAAGGTGATATTCAAAATCCGGTGACAAATAACCTGCATGCTAGTGTTGTTTTCGTTATTTCCTCCTAGATCAACAATTACTTGATTGAGTACAACTTTTTCATTTGATTACGGATCAAATTGATTCAAATTCATGGTGAAATTATATTCATGTAGGTATCTCCAATATAAATTGGTTTTTAAGAAATTAATATTTGATGGTTCAAATATGCCAATGAACAACACAGAAAACAAAGTTTTAAGAGTGCAGATTTAGGATAAGAAGTTAGTATTTTGGGCGTAAATTTGTCATATGATATCAAAATTGTGTGATTAAAATTTATTTGTAAACTAGATTCATATTAGAAAACACCTTAGAAACTATTTTGAAAAGTTCATCCATAAGATTTTCCAAAATTTGACTGTTCTAACTCTATTCCTGAGCTTCCTGCTCTACACCCAGTCACTGTTTTGGTCACATTGTTTTTTTTATATATCTAAATTGAATTATTCAAAATGGGTTAGAAACTAGACTTGAAGGGATAAATTGTATAGAAACATGTTCTAAAAATGATCCCATATGACCCCTAAAAATAAGACCATCCCGACCGTGTTTTCAATGAATTTATCAAGCCAAAATGCCATAAGTGTCCAATCAAGAAGACATTTCTCCCAAATGATGATCTAGGTATGTGTACATTTTCATATACATGTATATCTCTATGTAATAAACCCTCAAACCAAAAATTATGAATACCCATATCATAGTTTATGCACTATGACCAATGCACTATCTGTAACGAATGTAAAGAATATACCCAAGATTGGAAGTAAAAGATGAATTAATCGTGAAATAAAAAAAATGTGGCAATGGGATCCTAACATAACCATCATGGGAGCTCATACGAGGCCACACATTTCCCCATTATTGAAAATATAAGATAATGAGATCGTGACATAGACACCGTGAGAATTGAAGAGAGTCCACAGAGTGTCTCATTATCTATGAAATAAATTCCACATTTTTTTCCTGAAATTGGGATTCTTGTATGATGAGGGATTTGAAAATTCAAATGATAAATACAACCATCATCAATATGCATAGTATCAAAGGGACTGAGTGTGGGTAGAGGCAATCAATGATGATGAATCGAGGGTTGTAAAGGAGTCTAAAAATGAAAAAGGAGCATGGTTTTGATTAATAGGAGAAAAACAAAATGATGAAAAAACGAGTAGAATGGTATTGAAAAAAGGAAATGAGAGTAGTAGTTAATGAAGAGAAAGAAAATAGGAAAATAAAGGAATAATGAAGAGTAATAAAGAAGATGGAAAGTGAAGGTAGGATGTAAGAAGAAAGAATGGAGAAAAGAATTTTCATAGTAAGCAGGGTAGAGAAGATAAACTGAAAAATATGAGAGAAGATAAGTGGATGGAAACAAGAGGGAAATAAGATGGAAAGTTGGAATCAAGGAGAGAAATGAGACAAAATAAAGGGAAGAATAGCAGGGGTGACTAATATTATATGGATAATAAAATTAAAAATCTTTAACAACCCAATATGTCATATAAAAATAATGAAAATTGACCGCATACCTCAATATCTAATCCATCCTCATGCTTGAAGGCTTCGACATTCCCTTGACTCCTTCTTCTAGTAGAATCTCCTTTTGCTAATGCTTCCTTCCTACTTCCAAACTTCCTACAAAAGAGAGATTAGTACTATGGGTGGATCTTACTACACCACAAAAATAATATTTTTAACTTATGAAAACTACATGCTTGAACTTAAAAATGCATCTAAAACCAATGCTAGTTGTACTTTCATGCATTCCATAACTTCCCCGACAACGATGCCAAAATGTTGGGAAAATTAATTGCTTATATTAAAACAACTAATTACTCAATACATTAATTATAAATCAAGGATGTGTATGTTTATTTCAAAGTTACAATGCAAAGTCTATTCGGGCTACAATTTCCCTTCCAACATTGGTTATCTAATATGTGTTGCAATAAAGTAAATCAAACCACTCAACAAGATATCAAAAAGCAAAGCACACCACTCAAATCATTGCTAGAAATAATACACTTATGGAAAGTAAATCATCCCACACATCTAAGCATTGATTAATGTATCTATCTACTCTGTTTTACACACTCCATGGCATAACAAGAAAGTAGGTCCATATATTTAATTGGAAGATAAAATAAATCTTAACTTGTATAAAAGAAAGACACTCCACTCGACAGAAAAAATAAAATTCACACGTTCTGAAAAGGAAACAAACATGTTGGAAAATAAAACACACCAGTTGCAGGGATCGGGAATATGAATCAACTGTCTCCCGAAGAAACCCCAACAATGTAATTCTAGGAACACACACTTGCAAGAATTGAAACACACTTGTGAAAACGTAAACACTCTACAAGAATTGAAACACACTTGTAAGAAATTAAATAAATCGATATAAAATATTTACTTCCCAATGGACATACAGATGTAAAACAAAGTATTGCCACTAATCTACAACATAAACAAATTAATTGAGACTCACACTATGCTCAAAGGAAATGACATAATTGGAAATAAAACAATTAAACATACTTTGAAATTGCAAAGCAATAATCTTCGTTAACACAAGATCTCAAAGAAATATGATTTATTCCATCGTAGTTTGGACTGTTGCTCTGAGAGTGCGCCCCCAAGAATGAAGAAGGAACTTTTTTCTATACATGAGTTTGTCTAAAAAAATTAATAAAAAACAATAAATGCAGATCCATGCGTTTCTCTTGTGGTTACAACAATTTTCTAATAAGTAGAAACTAAAAATCAACTAGTAAATAATTACAAGATCTTTGCTAATAATACAAAACTTATCAAACTAATATTAACAATGGTTACAAGATTATTTTCTCATCTAATATGATTTTTGTTGATCCAAATCCATGGTAGATGTAGACGATCGAAGATGGATTTTCGTGTATTACAAAATTGTCCTGCGGAGTAACAATAACTATGACATCACAAGTAACAACAAATAGTAAAAGGTATATTTCTCAAAAAGAGCAATCTAGGTTTTTGAGATATTTTGAGGATAAAATTATATTGAATTAATAATGCCTAGTATGAAAAATCACAAGGACCCACTTCGTGGATCTTTATTTATAAGCGTAGAAACAAGTGGCTTGGAGTAACAACATAAGTAACAACAAGAGTAACAACAACTGAGAATTGATTCTGCAACAACAAACTAAACCACCTTTTCAAATATAACTGCATAATATGTTACTTCTATACTATTTAACTATAATTCATATGAAATACTAAAGAAATGTAATGGAAAACACCTTGGTTCTAAATCTCGCATATAAAAATTAAAAATGATTAATAAGAATTAATACAAGGTTATAGGTAAACAACAAAGGATTGAAAGTAGACAAAAGATGATGTAAAATTTGATTAAGTTACATTTCTTGATATATCCAAAAATAATCCTTTATGTAACACATATGTTTATTAGCCCCTGTATAAAGTATCCAATCATATTCATAATTATTTTTCATTAACTTGTTAGTGGCACCTGAATACTCAAAATCTAACTCTTGATTAGTTGTCAACACATATTCAACATAAATATTTTGATTATATGCACACTAATTTGAAGTTGAAACATGGGACTTATAATGTTTATAGTTTAAAGTTTTATTATTCTTGAGAAAATTTTCATTCTCAATTCTACACTCTTCTACATGATTCCCGTTGTGAAGACGTCTTTTGCATCTCACTTGATTCACATCTTCACCTTTTCCTAACCGATTATTCTTGTAATGAGGATTTTGAGATATCATAAAATATTGTGTATTTGAATTGTTTCTTCCTCTTCCTTATCTTCTACCATGTCCAAAACCATAATTAGAATAGTGAGTTAGATTTTGCTCTTGATTTCTTAGGTTATTGAATTTTCCTCTTCCTCTAAATTTTCATTGTATGTGCCTCTTCCTCTAGAATTTATCCTTTCATGAGTTGGTAAAAATAATATATTATCCTAAGGTTTTATTTTTACCAAAGGTTTTTTTCATGTTGGACCATTCAATCACTAAGAGAATTAAAACTTTGATTCTCCAATTTTCTTATATTTTGTAAAGTTTCTAAGAAATGTTGATACTTGAATAAGGAAAACCATTGGTTAAAATTGAAGTCATTAAACCTTCTTCCACATCCTTAAGTCTACATTTGAATATATATTGCCCAATATTTTTTAAATGAGAGACGTACTCGAAAAAAGATCCCCTACAACTAACTTTTGTTTAAGAAATTTCATTTGGAGATCAACTCATTTTGAGCATCAAACAATTATTTTGAAAGTTTTCCATGCATCCCATGTATCAATTTCATTTTTAATGTGGACAAACCTTTCATCAATGACAAAATACTTTAAAAGTGCAAGTTCCTTTTCATCCTTCACTTCCCATTTTGCTAATTCTCTAGCATCAATAGGCTTAGTAGGATCTTTATCACCACTATAAACATTTACACAATTCATGATAAATTAATGTGCTTTGCATATGATGACTTTGAGATTTATAGTTCTTAAGTCCATCCAATTTATCAGAATCAAAAAATAAGTTTACCAACTTAGACATGATTAGCTTCTTATCAAGTGCAAACAATAAAAAAATGGACAGTATCAAGTACAAGGGATACCACAAAACATAGTTACATGGGATTGGCCTTGACCATCTTACAACCTTAGTGAAAGAAGACGCTAATAGAGTATTTAACTTGAATTGAGTGAATAAACCTAAGCTTTGCCAATTTTTATGATGGTTTAGCTCATGCATGTAGTTTAATTTCTGTTTACATGAATTGAACCATAAACAATGACTGCAACAATAAAATAAGACTAGCTGCAATAAACCAAGATCACAAGAAGAATAACCATGCACAAAAGAACAAAATAAGTATCATGGGAAAACCCTTCTCAATCAAGGGAAAAACCCAACAATCATTTGCTATACTACCAAGAGAATATCCACCGTCCACCACCAAACCTAGCACACAATAGGGTGTTGTTATGACTGGGAAACTTAGCTCCTAGAGAACTTCGAATTTCAGTCCTCATAATTTCAAACTTTAACTTCTGAAATTATGACATGACAAGTGAGTGTGATCCACAGTGGGGATCTACTCTTATTTATAAAAAACCTATCACATCAAATGATGTGTCTATTGGCACAATAGGGCCGACCTGTACAACTTAATAATATAATTAATAATTACACAATATTAATTATCTTTCACATGGTGGGGCTGACTTGTACCCTTTACAACACAATTAGGGTTTTACCAAAGTCTCACTCTCTGAAAATATAGCAAGGGATCTCACACATCCTATAGTGCTCATCCACTAGGGACACATCCACCTGTGGTCACCCATAGGGATGTCACTTTCAACAGATCACTCAACTGAGTCCACAGGAGTACCATTTGGTGATCCATCTCGAGATGACTCAACTAAGTCCATAGGAGTACAAGGAAGGAGACCATATTAAGCTGACTCAACTCGGTCTAGAGCAGTATAAGGCAGAAGGCCATCTCAAGTCATCTCAACTCAGTCCATAGGAGTAGACAAGACAACACACATCATAACAACTTATTCTAGATTCTGACACACACCCATCACATGGGCACACATCATGTCAACTTAATCCAGAGGAGAACAACACACCCATCACATGGTCCCTCTCACAGATCAAATCAACTCAATCCAGAGGAGAACGACCCAGAGAATGTCACACAACATTGCAATCATAAACACTCCCTCTCATCTAGGGAGGCATTCTCCACCAGGCCAAGTATCTCACAAAAGTACTTGGACTTCATCCTAGCAAGCGGTTTGGTGAATACATTTGCAACCTGCTCATGTGTAGAAAGGTACTGCACATGTACTTCTTTCCTCTGCACCATATCTCAATGTGTTTCTATTTATATTTAAACACAACATTCTCGGAGAGCTTTACACCACTCTGGTTATCGCATTGGATAACGGTGGAATCCATCTCATGTCCAAATAAGTCTGCAAGGAGCTTGCGAAGCCTCACTGCTTCGTGGACTGCCACACATAATGCAATGTACTCTGCTTCTACGGTACTCAAAGCCACATAAGTGTGTTTCCTTTTGCACCAGGAAACCATGGAAGATCACAAAGTTAAAAAAAAATTGAATGTGCTCTTTTGGTCCCCTATGATCCCTACCGAGTCTGTATCGAAATATCCCTGCAATATCATGTCTACACTAGAGGCATATCTCAGACCATATCCAACTATGCCCTATAGATATCTCAACACATGTTTCATTTCTATCTAGTGACTTTGTCTCAGCTGACTCATAAAATGACCGAGTACATTCACTACATAGCATATATCAGGTATGGTGTTAACTAGATACATCAATGATCCAATCAGATGTCGGTAAAGATGTGGATCAATATCACCTGAATCAGTGGAAGCCTCGGTCATTTTCTTCAGATCCATCACCATCGGTGTAGGCATGGACTTACAGTTTGTCATACCGAATTTATTTAATATCTCCACTTTATATTTTCCTTGGCTCAGGAAATATCATTAGTCTTCTTCCATACTTCTAGTCCAAGAAGTAGTGCATCATACCAAGGTCCTTCATCTCAAATTCATAAGCTAATGCACACTTTCATTCAATAGTAAGGCTTTCTAAATCATATAGGGACAAAAATCGGGCACTCATCACCAACAATGTTGTAATATAGGTTTGGATCAACAACACTCTTGCTGAAGCCAAAACTCATCAAGTATATCATACCAAGCACGATGTGCCTACATTATTCCATATTGGGCTTTGCCCAGCCTACATACATGAGACTCCTTCTCATGTGTCATGAATCCATCTGGCTGCTCGATGTAATCTTCTTCCTGAATATCACCTTCAAGAAAGGCTTGTATTTACATCCATATGATGTAGTCTCCAACCCATGGATGCTACAAGATCAATAATCGTATAGATGGAAGTGTATTTGAGAAACATGAGCAAATGTATCCTCATATTCTATTCCCTCCACCTAAGAGAATATTCTAGCCACAAATCTCGCTTTGTACTTTTTGACACTTCCATCAACTGCATGTTTGATCTTATAGATCCACACATCATTCATGATAATGGGCTGATACTCTTCGATCATGGAATCTTGCCAAAACTGTTGTCCTGCTACTTCTCCATGACAAGAAGGTTCAGTATCTATGGTGTGCCTTATAGCTGAAACATAGCTCGAAAATATCTATGGTCTCTTGCTCTCTCAAAATGTACCACGAGGAGCTGCATGTCCTTCTACCTCTAGTAGAGTCTTTTGATCATGGAATCTTGCCAAAAATGTTATCTTGCTACTTCTCCATGACAAGAAGGTTCAATATCTACGGTGTGACTTATAGCTGAAACATAGCTCGAAAATATCTATGGTCTCTTGCTCTCTCAAAATGTACCACGAGGAGTTGCACGTCCTTCTGCCTCTAGTAGAGTCTTTCGATCCAATGTAGGCCTCTTGAGTCCTACTGCAATGTCTCTGGGAACATCAACTGTGTAATACCCCTAGGATGAACCCCAAAGTATAAATGCAAATGTGCTTAAGATTTTGAGTTGTTTTATATCATTTTGCATGCACCTTCCATGGTATAATGTGTACATGTACTGTGCATTAAAATGATGAAGGGTGCACATTCCAGGATATTGCGCGCAACAAACTTAAGTGCGCATGATTATGAGGCTAGAGAGCCTTTGTGTATATGTTGTATTTTGTAGGCTCGTGAGACAATTTAATATATGCCAGAAGGCTTATGTGATGATTAGGTCAGAGAGCCTAGATATTAAAGGCCAGTGGGTCTATTTTTGTATATGTAAATACTCATATCATTAATATAATACATCGCTGCATGTAGATCGACCACGATAAAGGAGTATGGGGGACTAAACTCCACTAGTTGGGGAAAGGGGGATAAAATTTAAGGATAAGGGGCTAAGCTAGAGAGCTTAAGCCAAAAAGGAATATTATATTAATTTTCCTTAAAGTATAAAGTATGGATAATTATTTTATCCTATGTTCTAAGGATGGGGACAAGTGGACCAAAGTAGCTCTCAACATGACAAGTGTCAATTTGGGAACATGCATACATATATTTTGGACTTAGTTCATTTGGAAATTCATTCCATCATCATTCACTCACTCATTCAACTGTCCTTCATACCTTCATGCACCATACCTATCCCTATAACTATATATGTACCTTCCTAACACTGTACCTATACTCGTACCTGTACCTTTATATGTATCTGGTTATCTTGGGAGTAGGACTGAAGAGGAGGGTTGTCAGGCCCGTGGGATACTAAAGAGGCGATTTTTCAGGCCTGTGAGAAATTATCTCTAGGTGAAAGAATTGTTGGGAATTGATTTCTCGAAGGTGCCAAACTGCAACTATAAGGCTCTGAGACTTCTTCTTCATCTTGTATTTGAATCCTAGAAAGGAAGTGGGGCAATTGAAGGATTTTTGAGAAGAGAAGGGGCACACTTCCTGGGGTGGGATGAGCATGTGGGGAATGAGGGACTGTAGGTTGTTAGTTCTAGTTGGCACCTGTGACGAAGTTTTTACTATTGTCTGAGATACACCATCCTGGTTAGGAATCCATTTACAGGGGTGAATTTTAGTCCTAGATCAGGGGTGAACCACTACTGAGAGTGATGAAAAATGTGGTATAAGGCTAGGAGGTTCATGGAAGGTCTGCACGTAGTTGGTGATATTTTTACCAAGATAAGTGTCCAATTTGTGTTAAATTACATGTTGCATTATTATGTATGCATTTATTTTTATGCGTTATTCCTATGTGTGTTACATGTGTATCTTTATTATTATTCTGTATGAATTTGTGCATTTGCATAATGTATTTTTCTATTTTGATCTTTATATATAAATTTCCGCAAGAATTCCCATGTGTATATGTTTTTATTTGTATACAGTTCAAAATTTTTATGTGGCATAGCCTAATTGGATGCTGGGGATGTTACAATATGGTATGAGAACTTTAGTTTTCAAGTTTGAGCCTGGATGGGCTAAGAAAGTTGAATTGAAACAAAATTTTCACAGAGAATTGATTTCGAAGTGGCCAAATTTCAATTTACAGAGCATCCATGGTAAAAATTAGAAGCAATTGCGTGGAATTGGGAAAAAAACCCCAATTTCTATTGTTAAATTCATGAGAAATTTGAGAAATTTGGTCAAGTGATGATATTTTCTTAATTTAATATCTGTTCTAGCAACTTTAGACCTAGAATTGGTCGAATTTGAAGTTACAGAGAAGCCATGGCAGATGGAGAGAGATTAGTTGATTAAAATTCTCAATTGTGAATAGAGTTTGGGAAAAATTCATTCTAGGAATGCCAACCAACAACTATTTGTTGTTGTAGAGGTTGATTTGGTGTTATCGGGGTGAAATTGAACAAATTTCATAGTTGCAGAATTCCTATGGTGAAAACTGGGAAAACGTTTGGCAAAAGCCCTAATTTTTGCAATGGAATTCACGAGGAATTGATGCGCATAAAAATGAATGTGCGCAGGTGTGCACACTAAAAATGCATAATGCACAGTGAAAAGCTTGTGATGAGCGAAAAATATTTTTGCGTGGGTGTGTGTGCACACCTAAATTTGGCGTTGTGTGGTGCATAGTTGTAATGCGCGGAAAATATTGGTGCACGGGTGTGCACACTTAATTTTGGTGTTGCGCGGTGCAGAGTGGTAATGCGTGGAAAATATTGGTGCATGGGTGTGCGCACTTAAATTTGGAATTGAGTGGTATAGAGTGGTAATGCGCGGATAATATTGATGCATGGGTGTGTGCACTTAAAATTGGCGTTGCACGGTGTAGAGTGGTAATGCGCGAAAAATAGCGATGCATGGATGTGCGCACTAAATTTGCCACTGCATGATGCAGATTGGGTGTGTGCACACATAATATTGGTGCACATGGTGTGCGCAGTATTGTCATAGCACAGAGGAATTTTGTTGGTGCGCGCACAATGTAGGTGTGTTCATATCGCATGAAAGTTTAATTAATGGTGTGCGCTAAGTACTAGTGTATGGTGGGAGATTACTAAAATTTGACATGGTATAGCACATAGAGTGCAATGTGCGGGGAATATTAGCATGTGACACAATAATTTCACACAATAGGCATTAGTGCATGAACCAAAATTGGGCGCGGTAGATATTGGCACGCAACACAAAAGTAGTGCGCACCAATTATTGGCACAACAGAGAAGTGATCCACATTAGTTATAGGTGCGCAGAGGATGTTCTACCTTATGGTATTATTGAACATGCTAAAAATGGGTGTACATTTTCAAATTTTTTCATGCAAAGTCGTTTGGATAATGTACAACAACAGAAAACCAGTGAATTTCTGCGACATTTTATACTATTGGAAGGTCATCTTTTTGTAGCGTGTTTTTAAGGCCCTAAACAACGTTTTTAGCTACTCAAAAACTTTAAGAAGAGAGTGTACCAAGGCACACTTGGTCTTTGAAACTCAAATGAAAGATCCCAGAGAGATCTTTCTAATGGTGTAAACCATTCGACAAACGAAGCTTTTATGAGGAAGTTACAGGACAAATAGTTGAGGGTAAATTTTAAGACCCAACTAACTTCGAAGGGCCATAACTTTCTGCTCCAGAATCAGATTGAGGCACATGAGAAGTCTATGGAAAGATATTGAACCATATAAGACAGTCCTAGAGTGGAATTAAAATTATGGGCATGCTAAAAATGTTTAATACGACACAAAAGGTACATGTCAGGTAGAAATTAGATTGGTCCATTAACATATTGAGATAATGGAAGAAGAAATCATAAAGTAGATATCAATCTAATGGGAATGAAGGAAAACACTCCATGAAGGAAAGAAAGAATAGTAGAGGATTGTTGATGCATTCCAAAGGTATTGAAGATATTTCCACAATAGCATGGAGATGTCAAAGCCAATAAAGACTTCAAAGTGAAATGAATCTCTGTGGAGAGTCAGTAAGGAACCATGAAGAAGAAAATGGATATATGCATGGTTTCGAATGCAAAAGAGATGGTGCTTGAGAAGAATCCATATCAAGTGGCATAGAGCCATGAGTGACATTTCCATGGGGTGGAAGTATCACTTGAAATTATGATGGTAAATTAAAAGAAGTATTAAGTACTTTTAATTAATTCTTTGAAGCTAGAGAAGGAGGCATATGTGCATCCTTACAATATGCTAAGAGATTGGCTATGCAAGCCATGTTTGAGGCTAGTTGGCAAGGAGAAGAAAAGAGTGCAAGAAAACTAAAATACTAAAGTATTCAGTCAAGGAAGAAATGAATTAGTCCAGTCCGAAAAGCAAATTGGTGTTGAAGATCCAAAGTCTATAAGACAACATGATTGGAATTATAATTCATCCAAGTATGAGTTGGGATAGATGGATCTAGGAAATAAATAAAAGTTGAAGATTAATATCATTTTAGTATTTGGATAGAAAAGAAAAGGTATCCAAGAGTGATTCGGCTAGAAATTGCTCAGGTCAGAAATAATCATGCACAGTGGTTACATTGAAGAGAAAATGAAGATTCGGGAATTCAGAAGAATTGAAGACTTCTGGGATAAATAAGGAAACGTTATACATGGAGAAAGAAGTTGTTGCAATTACTGTAGCAACAAGTATGTTATGGCTTGTTGGGACAACCATAAAGTGAGAATGCTTGGATGTTTGCAAGTGTTGCTGATAATGTTGTTGCATATGGAAGGAAGCAACATAAAGCTGGAATGTTGATTATAAGACTGATAAAGAGGCATAAGAGATTCTACTGTCATCAGCTAATAATGTAGCATCAAATTCGTTTAATGGAAGCTATGCAAGTAAGTATTTCTCCTTTTAAATTATGTTGCATAATTGTGAAAGGGAAATTCAGGTAAGAATTTCCCCAGATTGAGTTTTTATAATACAGAGTATGGTATTGTTTAAGTGCATTAACAAGAATAAGTTACCATTAGGTGTGGTAAAGGCTAGAGGATTGTTATAGTTATCAAATCTTTTTAGATTTTGAATGCACACACTGACATAGTAGCATGTCATGTTAATTTGATTATGAGGTAATAACCAAATACATAAAAGATAAGAAACAATTATAGGAATGATTCTAAGAAAGCTAGTCATGTATGAGACCAGGACATGGTTGGATATGGCATGGTATGGATATAGAAAGGTTACATGCCACACAAATACCCAATGAACTTCCTACCTTTAAACAAAACTTGGACTACAACCTTTTTGCTAACACTAATGGACACCATAGACTTGTATTCTTGGTGTAGTGTTCAGGTCGAAAAGGAAGGCATCCAAGTAATTGAGGACAATGGGAAGTGTGTGGAGAATGTGTCAAGACATTGGCTAGATTTCCAATTTATGGATGGTGAGATACATGAATTAGATAAAGATCATTATTAAAATTAATGCAAAGGTGGATTGAATAGATATGCATTGAGAGTTGCACTCATGCCAGGTAAGTGGCAGAGTTGCACTCATACATGATATAATTTTATACTTAAATGCATTTTGTGAGTGCATGTATATATGTTTTCAATGGAAATAATTATACTAATGACCTAAATGTTGCTAACTCATGGAGATAAGAACATTTTAGGAACTGTTAGACATTACAACATGAAAGTTGCAAGTCAGGTAGTCACAGGAATAGTGACTACAAAAAATTGTTTGTCTAGAAAATTGTTTGTTCAAAAAATTGAAATAATGAACTTATTGTTATTAATTGCGAAAATGCATATGCATAGAATGATGAGTCATTCTATCTAATAAATTTTTTGGTAATTGTGATTGGATTTCTAGGTGTAGGCAATTCTAAGATCTCCGCATAAGGTTTTTGTACATATTGCAATTAAAATATGATGTACATGAAATACTAACAATATGTTGGTTGTATGCAAGATATAATCAATTCTAGGAAAAATGGCATTCAACATGGTGCTTGTTGAAAGCCAAAAGGAATACTACATCCTATTATTGCAACAACGATGAAAAATTATGAAATAGAATTTCATATTTTGGGAAAAGTCAAATTCCTTATGAAATTAATTTGATTTCTAAAATGGAATTTTTATTATTTTCTCTCATGATAACTGCATGTGTGTGATGCAGATGAGATAATCTTGATTAAAGTTGGAATGTTGGGAAATAAAAACTATTGTTGAGGACACTAAATCCCTATAATTGTAGAACTTTGGTGGGGTTCAGTAATGGGTTAGTGCTCTCCTTGTGTGTGAAATCCTTGGTAAGATGGATCGTTGAAGGACTGTGTAGTAGTGAAGGGATGCCTAAGCCTGGAAGGGTGAGTGAAACAAGGAAGAGGAAACCCAATGATGCTTATGGCATGGTAGCTGACATAAGGAGGGTGTGTCAAATGGAACAATGAGATGAATTATTCCTGGAAGAAGATCTATGGCATAGAGAAATTGACTTCCAACTGTAGTATGAATACCAGAATTGGTGCTGGAAAGTAGAGCATCGAATGGATAACAAGATTCCAATAGCTAAAGCTTGGAGATTTTTAAAGAATTTGAATGGTACATGGTATATAATGCAATAAGGACAATGAATAAATAAGGGGAGGGGATTGTAATACCCCTAGGATGAACCCCAAATTGTAAATGCAAATGTACTTAAGTTGATGATTTTTTTTATATCATTTTTCATGCACCTTCCATGGTATAGTGCACACATGTATTGCACACTAAAATGATGAAGGGTGCACATTCTAGGATACTGCACGCAACAAACTTAAGTGTGCGTGATTTTGAGGCCAAAGAGATTTTGTGTATATGTTGTGTTTTGTATGATGGTGAGATAGTTTATTTTAAGCCAAATGGATTATGTGATTATTAGGATGAAGATCCTATATGTTAAAGGCTAGTGGGCCTATTTTTGTATATGTAAATACTCATATAATTAATATAATACATCGTTGTATGTAGACCGACCACGATAAAGGAGTATGGGGGACTAAACTCCACTAATTGGGGAAATGGTGATAAAATTTAAGGATAAGGGGATAAGCTAGGGAGCTTAATCCAAAAAGGAATATTATATTAATTTTCCTTAAAGTATAAACTATGGATAATTATTTTATCCTAAGTTCTAAGGATGGGGACAAGTGGGCCAAAGTAGCTCTCAACATGACAATTGTTAAGTTGAGAACATACATGCATATAGTTTGGAATTAGTTCATTTGGCTATTCATTTCATCATCATTCACTCACTCATTCAACTTTCTTTCGTACCTTCCTATATCGTACCTGTACCTATAACTGTATCTGTACCTTCTTGTTACTATACCTATATCTGTACCCGTACATGTATCTGTACCTAGTTATCTTGGGAGCTGGACTAGAAAGGCGAGATGTTAGGCCCATGGGATATGGAAGAGGTGGGTTTTTAGGCCCGTGAGAAGTTCTCTCAAGGTAAGAGAATTGTTGGAGACTGATTTCCCGAAGGTGCCAAACTGCAGCTACAGGGCTCTGAGACTTCCTATCCGACCTGTTGCTGAAGCCTAGAAAGGAAGTGGGGTAGATAAAAGACTCTTGAGTAGAGAAGGGGCACACTTCCTAGGGTAGGGGATGCATGTGGGGAATTAGGGACTGTACGATGTTAGTTTGAGTTGGCACCTATGACATAGTTTTTCCTGTTGTCTGAGATACATCATCCTGGCTAGGAATCCCTTTACCCGGGTGGAGTTTAGTCCCAACTCAAGGGTGACCCACTGCTGAGAGTGATGAGAAATGTGGTATAAGGCTGGGATGTTCGTGGAAGGTACGCACATAGTTGGTGATATTTTTACCAAGATAAGTGTCCAATTTGTGTTAAATTACATGTTTCATTATTATGTATGCATTTATTTTTATGGGTTATTCCTATGTGTGTTGGATGTGTATCTTTATTATTATTTTTTATGAATTTGTTCATTTTCATAATGTATTTGTATATTTTAAGTTTTATGTATAAAGTTCTACAAGATTTCCCATGTGTATATGTTTTTATTTGTATACAATTCGAAAATTTTATGTGGCATATCCCAGTTGGATGTTGGGGATGTTACAAACTAGATCAACATGATCAATAACTATCTCCCTCTGAACTACTAAAGAGGGATAAGGTATTGTCTCTTCCGTCTTCTCAAATAGTTTGACACTCTTTGAGTCAAGTGACTCCCTTTGAAGTTTGAAGGATAGACATCTTCCTTTTTTGATGTTGCTAACTTGGAGACATTCCATGTCTTCTTGGGTCCTCTACTACCTCTACAGTACTATGCTGGCCTCCGATACTAGGATAATAACCAAGATGACCTCCCATAGGGATAACAATCAAAATGGCCTCTTGTACTTAATATAAGAACCAAGCAACACAAATGGGCTCCCATACTCGGGATAATAGCCCTTCAATAATGAAATAATAAATATGGCCTCTCGTAGAGATAACAACCAGCATGGCCTCATGTACTAGGATAATAACCAATATGGCCTCTCAAAGGGATAACAACCAATATGGTCTCTTGAAGGGATAGCAACCAAAATGACCTCTTGTACTAAAATAATAACCAAGATGGCCTCCCGAAGGGATAACAACCAAAATGGCCTCCTGTATTAGGATAACAACCAACCAAGAAAATTTGGATTCCTGTACCAAGGATCATGGTCCAAGTCATGAGGGATACCATACTAGTGATAATACCTTTTGTTATAAAAATGCAAGAAACTACAGAGTAATCTTGAAATAAAATAAGGAAAGTAGCACAAACTTACCTTAGTCTACAATCATGCCCAATATTGCTTTTGGTCTTCCTGAGAAGATTGGGGTATAGAAGAACTCCTTGTCGTTCTTTCTTTCATTCCTTGATTTATTTTGGGGTGGCTAAAGTTTCTTTCCTCTCTTCGCGCATAGTGAAAAGGGATTGAAACCTTGCACATCACTAGCTACAAGTCTAGTCTCCTCACTAGAGCTTGAATAGGATGCACTTATAACACACACTCAAAAGTCACCCCAAGGATTACTCTTTAACCAAATTTCAAAAATTTTACCTCAAAATAAATAGTATTCAAACTCAGATATTCCTTTGATCACTTGTTGTAGTTGCAGATTTACTACACAAATTACTTCATAATTTGTTATGAAATTGCTTCAGGACATGCTTCAATATTTTATAATTTGACAAATGGATGACACATTCATTTCTTCATCATTTTCCGATTCTCTGGAAATGAATTAGTACTTGAGACTATTCTTTTCCTTTCAAATGAAAAAAGGTACATCTTCTCTATCCATATATGATTGTTTTGTTAGGTAAATATATTTTATAAACATAATCTTCATTCCTTGACAATGTCCCTTATTACTAAATGCTAGTTATGAATCCATATTCACAATGTTCATGTCTCTTAACCAATCATACTACTTCCAACATATATCTTTTATACTCAACCTGCATACCTGCCACTTCTTCCTTTTTGGATGGGTGTACATGTAGGTAGTATATGCCTTAGAACATACCTTAACTCTTCCTTGTCATTTTCCAGAAATAACCTTAGGACAGGCCTAAAATTTGTTACAAAACTGTCATTGCATCTGCTTCAAAAATTGTCACAAAACCCCTTGTAATATATTGTTGTCACAATGTTGTTGTGGGATCCTTTATTTGTTGTACCAACACCTTTGCAACTGCTGATACATGCTTGCAAAAACCTTGTTATCTTCCCAGTACTTGCCAGGACTTTCCTAGCATTGCTTCAACCTTGTTGTCCACTTGTAACAACCTTTTGTTCTTGCTTTCCAACCCTCCTTTACTGCTGTAACAACCTACAACCCTCTTGTAGCATGGACTGAGGTACTTAGGTTGTTGTCTTAGACTTGCTTCCACCTCCCTGTATGTTTTTCTAGCCTCCAACAGTAGGCTGCAACTCCTCTTCTTGTTGGCCGAGCTGCCAACAAGTCTGTGAAAGCTTATTAGAGGGTTTCTCCTTGTTGCGGTTTCCTTTAAGACCCTAAACAAGGCTCGACCAAGGCTGATAGGCCTGTGACCAACTTTAAAACTTCACCACAGGGGTCCGACCCTATCCTTTACACCAACGACATGGGGTTTAACAGCCTTTACGACCTTCCTTCACTGTGAAAAAAGGTCTTCTTCAAGTACTTCTCTGATAACATGTCAATTTTTATGATGGTTTATCTCATGCATGCAATTTAATTTCTGTTTACATGAACTGAACCATAAACAATGAATGCAACAACACAATAATACTCGTTGCAATAAACCAAGATCACAAGAAGAATAATCATGCATAAAAGAACACAAGAAGTATCATGGGAAAACCCTTCTCAATCAGGTGAAAACCCCATCAATCCTTTTCTATACTGCCAAGAGAAGATACACCATCCATGACCAAACCTACCACACAATAGGGTGTTGTTATGACTGCGAAACTTAGCTCCTAGAGAACAGGGAATTGCAGTCCTCATAATTTCAGACTTCAACTTCTGAAATTATGACATGACAAGTGAGTATGATCCACAATGGGGATCCACTCTTATTTATACAAAACCTATCACATAAATTGATGTGTTTATTGGCACAATAGGGATGACCTTCACAACTTAATAATATAATAAATAATTACACAATATTAATCATCTTTCACATGCTAGGGCCGACTTGTAACCTTTACAACACAATTAGGGTTCTACCAAAGTCTCACTCTCTGACAATATAGAAAGGGATCTCACACATCCTCTAGTGCTCAACCACTAGGGACACTTCCACCTATGCTCACCCATAGGGACATCACTCTCAACAAATCACTCAATTGAGCCCACACGGGCACCATCTGGAGAGCCATCTAAAGTCAACTCAACTAAGTCCATAGGAGTACAAGGAAGGGTACCATCTCAAGTTGACTCAACTCAGTCTAGAGGAGTACAAGGAAGGATACTATCTCAAGTCATCTCAACTCAATTCAGAGGAGTAGACAAGAGACCACACGTTATAACAACTCAGTCTAGAGGAGTAGACAAGAGACCACACGTTATAACAAATCATTCTAGATTCTGATGCACACCCATAACATGGGCACACCCAACACATGGGAACACATCGTCTCAACTCAATGCAGAGGAGAACGACACACCCATCACATGGGTCCTCTCCCAAATCGACTCAACTCAGTCCAGAAGAGAACGACCTGGAGAATGTCACACAATGCTGTAATCATCATCAAGCTTGAGCTTTAGAGTCTTATTTTTCAATGATTCATTCCCATATCCTTCTTATCACCATAGCCTTCCCATCACCATGGCTTGGTACCATGTTAATATTCACCAAATATCCCCATTCATGATTTTATTAAATAAATTACATAATAGGTGAGAGGTATAGGCTATATATAACCTTTGGAGCCTTATTATAAAGTATCATGTGTCATTGACCAATTCAAGGAAAATCACCATGATTAATATAATATAGCTGCTAAAATGATTATTTTAGGAAATACCTATATTTTAAAATTACTTTATTCTAAGAAGATAAACTTTAAAATTATGGCACTAAGAATAAACACCCTTCCACTTATATTTTAATTTATAAGTTCTC